>CATIWM010065178.1:0-12049 GCA_949671775.1 Mallotus repandus
ATAGTGGTACAGGTACTTTATCCAGCATTGATCAGTATTTATATGATCTTCAAAACTGTGAACCTGATAAGAATGGACAGAGTGGAAACAGGGGAGGAGTACACTAATAATATATCAGCACTGAATGAGAAGCCTTTGGCCGCTGACAACACAGATTTCATGTTTAGTAGTTAATTGTTTTTTATGCTCTACGCTTTTAGTTTTGTTTTTATTTTGCTGTAAATTTATCCCATTCTTTTGTTCTTGTTAATAGCATGAATCGTTATTAATGTTTAAAAGTACTGCATTTTGATTGTTACTGTATCAAAACACTTGTTGAGCATTCTGACCGTAATTCAATTCCACCGTTATTGTTACTATATAAAACACAACAGTCCTACTATACTTGTAGGACTGTTGGTTGATGGTTAACCATTTTAGAGCATTATGGGTTGTGTTATGGTGCTTGTGCTTTTCGAGTCAAAGATACGGTTGAAGCTTTGCTATATATAAAGTTAATGGAACATTGATTGTTAATTGTTGAGTTTATGAATTATATGATTTAAATGTTCTTATTTTTATTTCAAGAATCAATCACTTCTTGCATTAAAGGTTATTTTGATAATTTTAAATTACACAATAATAAATATATAAAAAATATCGTAGTTAAGCCATTAATATATCTTGATGAATTCTTAAAGAATTACATCAAAAATTTTTTTTTTCAAGCATTTGATCTTGATCATCATGGATCCAATTTTTACATTGTCTTATCCCTTTTCTTTTTTCATTCAATTCCATAAAAAAAATCAATTTATTTTTAAATAAATTTCAAATAAAATTAATTTTTAAATATATTTTTACTAAAGAAGTGTATTTGATTCAAATGAATATTTTATGAAGTTCATTTCAAATAAATTTTATATATTTTTTATATTGTGTTTAGGAGAATTTAATTTAATTTTTAATTTCAATCAAAAATACCCTTTTAGAATAGATTGTATTTTTTTAAAATTGTTTTAAGTTTCATATTACATCATTAAGAATATCAGCATTTAAAATTTAAATTAATATTTTAATTTATTTTTAAAAACTTATTCTTTAATTTTATTTTTAAATTTTAATGTTGCAATTTATAAATTTTTAATTTTAATTAAAACATCATTAAAAATCATAATTATATGAAATATCTAAATTAACATTAAATTAGTTGAAAGGACTTGAATAATTGTAAGTAAAATTTCAACTACAAGTAATCATAGATGATTAATTTTAATTTATTTTAAGTTAGAATTTCTAATTAAATTTTGATAATTATTTCTTTACTAAATACAAGTTATAATTGAGGATATACTGAGAAGTTTCGAAGCAATCAAAAATAAAATTCTACAAAATAAAATTTCATGAAATGCATCATTCATTTATATTAAAACTTGCATTCTATTTATTTTGATACATTGACAAGAGTATTAACTAACCATTCAACAAAAATTGCATACTTTTATTGACATTTGTCAAGCTGAAAATAGTTTTTCCTTCCACTCAAAAAAAAAAAAAAAGTGTGAAACTAAGAAGAGCCTCTTTGATTTTAGAAAGTAAGGCCTATTTTTCATAAATTTTTTCCAAGAAACAAGTAAGCTAGCTACTCATTCAGTCCAATGGGATATTCTAAAGGGTGAGGGAAGTTCAAAGGCTAGAGAGTAAGCAAGGTTCTTTCTCCCATGAGAAAGGTTTTCTTTTAAGCCAGTAGTTAGTAAGCCTGACACAGCAGGAGTTCCAACTCCCTAGGAATCAGTTCCGACCAAAGGAAGGAAATGAATAAGGGCCAACTTCTCCTACTCCGAGTTACTTCTGAGTTAACGGCCAAATTTTTTACCAAAACTAAATTGATAATGTGTTAGACATCAATTAGTTATTTACTTTATCCTTACTTTTCTTAGGTCTCTTCTTTAGTTGCCCTTCTTCGGTTCAATCTCTACTCTTTTTGCATTGTCATCATAATAAGGATCATGTTTTTATTTTTTTCCTATTTTTCTCAAGCCCAATGGTTGTTTTCTTGCATAATTTTTTTTTTTGCCACGATGGTGTTCCGAGCAACTACAGTCTTTCTCTCTCTCTCTCTCTCTCTCTCTCTCTCTCTCTCTCTTTTAATGGATACAAAAATTGGAACCATATGTGCCAACCAAATAATTACATTGGGCTTGGTCTAAAAAAAAAAAAGCAAGAGATGAACCCTACATGCATTTAATAAAAAATTAATTATTTTAATCCTTATATCTATATATCTATTAAACGTTTAGCTTTAAAGTCATTAAATTCAAAATTTGACAATCGTCCTTTTTTTTTATAATTCAGCGTTCATTCCTAAAAGTTTGTGTGTTGAATTATTAAAATTTACAATATTTTTCTATAAAAAATCTTATTTTAAAATATATTTGTTATTTTATGTAAAACAATCTAACTATTATTATTGTTGCCAAACTTTTGATTGTTAATGGAGTCGATATAACTCTAGCCATAGGTCTACAATATAGTAAATGACATTACATAAGTGATAGGCATATCCTTAACCAAGGTTAATTACCTGCAAAATAGAAATAAAATTACCTACATTTTCAACCATTATGCCATTGTCTATAGCAAGGACTTAATATCCACAATAAACATTAGGTTTAGAACTTGCTCTTTTTGCTTGAGATAATTCAGTTGGAGCAGTATATCTCTTGTTACCAGCTTAAGATGGCCACTTGAATTTATTGCTTTACCTCTTCCTCTCGCGTTAACAGACAATTCAAATACCTTCTATTCGACACCTCAAGCATTAAGTATCAGCTGATACTACAACACTAATTTAGCAAACATTTTATAGAGTATTTTTTATGAAATAATAGAATGTACCTGCTTAGTGAACCTTGTTTCTAAGGATGCAAATTGGACAGGAACCTCATAAGTTAGTGTTGGTGTTGCTGCTGATGTTATTGTTGTTGATCTTAGGCCTGGTGGTGTTCAACTTTGGTTAATGAACCTTGTTCCTAGGGATGCAAATTGAATAGGACCCTCATGAGTTCTTGTTGGTATTGTTATTGATGTTGATGCTTCTGATTTTACTGTTGTTGGTGTTGCACTTTGTTAAACTACTGCTGATGTTGTTCATTGGGCACTTTATTGGGTTGATGCTTATCCAGTTACATTCTACCAAAACGGATAAGTATTGTTAGGAATGATATATATATATACACACACACAATATTAATTCACCAACAAATTTGGCACCTGATTTTGAGGCTGACCTTTAGTGGGACAACCTTGTTTCCCATGTCCTTAGGTGTGGCATAGATGGCAGGTCATTTTCACACCTCTCTTTGACAACTTTTCAAATTATCCTTTCTTTGGTTCATCCTTGTTTTTTCTCTTTTGATGCTTCGACCTTCTAGGCTTTATTATAATAATAGGTGGTTCAATAGTAGGATAATAAGATTCTAGCCATAATATCATGCCTTTTATAGATTTTATAAAATTGCCATATACTTTCAAGTACTTCTCTTTTGAGTATCACTTGCTAACAAATGTATCAAGATCCATTTTTCGGTGCATCATGGCACATATAGCATGTGTATAAGGTATGCCTTTCAATTCTAGTATCCAAATGTACAACATAGATTTTTCAAGTTAACTGTATAAGCATACTACCCTTCTATGACTCAAAACCATGCTTTCCATTGAATCAACAGTCATATGCTTTCTTATTATTAGCACTTAACTTTTCTTATACTATAGGTCAAACTTTCATCAGCCAAGTATCTACAAAATCCTTTATAACCTTGATTCTTTATATTATCTTCAACCTAATCTCATTTAATATTGTAATAATGGATTGGAATCTAATCTTTAGAATTCCACACATATTATTTTCAACTACATCACATGTAGTTTGTGTTCTATTAAAAGCCCTACACGGCTGCTGATGAGGGTAGTATAGGAGGTCCTTTATTATACCATTGCCCACCTTATTCAACTCTTAAAGTTTATATTTGAATTGTGCTTCAAATGTCAAGTAAAGACATTCCCAAAAAATTTTCCTTCTCTCCTCCCCTCTCTATTTCTTCCTCTAAGCTGATAGAATATGCATCGCGCACATTCTATGTTGTGCTTCAGGTTAAACTTCATGGACAATAACCATTAATTCCTTTAAAAGAAACATCAAAGTTAAATTACAAAACCAATATTGAAATTCTATGTTAAGTTACAAACAAACTTTAAATATATTCAGAAAATTACCTTTTGCATATTAGTATAAATTGCGTTAGGCCAACTCCATTTCCCATTTCTAGTCATCCCTGATTATTTTAATGAACCCTTTCCCAACTTTTTATATTTTCAATTTCAACTACAGTTTAAATAATAGCATAGAAAAGAGAGGTCCAAAAATGATCATGCCCAAAACCATAAGCATAACCCTTTTAAACAGAACTACCAACTGAATACCCAACATTTGTAAAAGAAAGCCTAAATCTTCCAACTGAAATGACAATGTAACAAAACATAATCTGTAGATTCACCAAAACAACCACAGAAGACACAAACATTGCTTCCTATAAGACATAACCTGACAGAAAATAAATGATCTCTTATAGGAAGCTTATCTAGGAAAGCAAACCATAAGAAAATCTCAGTCTTAGTCGGTGAAATATTCAACCAAAATATCAGGGAGAATCACTTAATCATGAGATGCAATAACCTGCATAACCTCCTTATATAAGCTGTTGACCAAGAAATTCTTACTAGAAGAAGATGACCATAAAAACTTTATTTTCATTTACTAATGATAAAGATGTCTGATTAAGAATAGCCAACAAAGCTAGATACTCTTGAATTTCATTATCACATAATTCCCTAACCCAATTAAATTTCTACATCCAACAACCATCTTGAAATTCATCAAAATTACATACAAAATCACAAGGATGATAAGAGATAGAGAAAATATGTGGAAATAATTCTCTAAAACAACGAGCAGAAGCCCAACAATCATGCCAAAAAAGAATGCTACACCTATCACCCACCTTAAAAGAAAGACAATTCAGCAAAACAACATTAAAAATATCATTAGCAAGAATCACCTGAGAGATATCTTTCAACACTAAAGAATAATGTCGAGAAGTAGAAATAAAAATATGATCAATGCGACTCACCATATACTTCTGGCGAATTATCTTCACCCAAAGAGCATCAGTCTCATCATGTAAATGCCATAACCATTTAGCTAACAAAGCTTTATTTTAAAGCTCAATATCCAAGACAGCTAACCCTCCAAATTCCTTTGGACATGCAATAAAATCCCACTTCACTCTATGAATTTTCTTACAGTGAGTGCCTCCAAACCAAAAGAAATCATAAAGATGACGATTAATACAATTTGTTACCCCTTTAGGCATCTAGGAAATAGAAAGATAATACAGAGGCATAGCTGAAAGAGTAGGCTTAATAAGCGCTGAACGACCCACCTGAGATAAAACTCTTCCTTTCCAAAGAGAGTTTCTTTTTAATCTTTTGAATAAGAGGCTACCACAATGAATTGTGCTTAATAGATAAGCCTAGGGAAAGTCCCTAATACATCAAAGGTAGATGAGAAAATTGACAAAAAAATTCTAGCAGCAAACTGAGCAATATAATTAGAATCAAGAGCAACACCAACAACTTGACTTTTATGAAAATTAACTTTCAAACCTGTAACCACTGCAAAACATCTCAATAACTGAGTCAAATTAATAAGAGAAGACTGATTGGAATCCATGAAAAAAATGTGTCATTAGCAAAACTCAAATGAGAGACAACCAAACCATTATTAGGAAAGCAAAATCCCTTAAACAAATTCACCTGCTCCAATTTAGTAATCAACACTGCCAAAGGCTCCATAGCAAGGATAAACAAAAAGGAGATAAAGGATATCCTTGTTTAACACCATTAGGCAATTCAAATTCAGCAGAGGGAGAGCCATTCACTAAAATAGACACTCTAGAACCATGCAAATGCTCCTTTATCCAAGAAACCTAAACACTCCCAATTCCTATTTCCTCAAGTACCCAAAATAAATAATTCCATCGAATAAAGCCATAAGCCTTTCAAAGTCTATTGTGAAAATAAAACAACCCACTTTTGAGGATAAAGAAGAATGAATAACCTCATTAGCCACAAGATAACCATTTAAAATTTGTCTTCCCCCTACAAAAGCAAATTGAGACTTCAAAATCAACTGATCCAAAACATCTTTTAACTGATTAGCTAATAACTTTGCAATGATCTTGTACAACCAAGACATATTAAATCGTTGCCTAAAGTGCGAAACCAAAAAATTAGAGATATCAAGGGCCTTGTCAATAATACGATCTCTATCCACCAGCTTCCAAATAGAATTTCTACGCCACCTATTAGAAGCCTGAATATGGAAAAATTTAGTGTTACGATTCCCTAACTTACAATAAGCCACTCTAGATTTTTGCTTCCACAAAGATTCAACCCGCTTAGAGAGCACACTTTTTTGCAAAAAAAAAAAAGAAGAAGAGAACTCCTCCTTTTCAGTCGTAGACAAAGTTCTAAATGCATCTATACCCTTAAGTAATTTAATCTGTCGTTCAACAATCTTTAGATTATTCTCCATATTCCCAAAATGCACGATATTCTAATTCTTTAAGTGGCACTTCAGGTGTTTGAATTTAAGCTGGATATTCAAATGTTCAGGAATACAGAACCATATATTTTGAACAACATTATTGCACCCAGGGCTATCCCACCAACAATCAAGAGAATGAAAAGGTTTAAGACCTAAGACCTCATTAACAAAAGACAACTAGATTGGATTATTAAACCCTGGGCTATCCCACATACAATCACGAGAATGAAAAGGTTTAGGACATAAGACCTCATTCATAAAAGATAACCAGATTGGATTATGATCAGACGGATCCTAAATAAAGCAAGCAATCGAAGAAGAGGAAACTAAGACAACCAACCTGCTGAAATAAAAGCTCTGTCAATGTAGCTTTTACTGACTCGATTACGCTAAGTAAAAGAATTGCCTTGCAACACAATCTTAAATGCACATAATGTAAAAAATGGTTGAACTGTTGAATCCCAAGAGAACTACAAGAAGCAGACATCGGATCAGAAAGCTTCCTAACTTGATTAAAATCACCAATTAAAAGCAATGAAAAATCACCAATTTGTTGAAAATAAGAAAACAATTTAGACCACACCAAATCCTGCATGTGAATATCCCTAGTATTATAAATTCCAACAATAGCACAAGCAAAATTTTTAGCAATAAAAGAGCTTCGCATAGCAACCCAATGGTCATGAACTACCGAAGAGGCTTGAATAAAAATTTGCTCATCCCAAGAAATAAGAATCCCACTAGCAGAATTGTGAGCATTAGATACCATATAATCAATATGCCCCATCCCCTAGATACGTTTAATGAGTGAGAAAGAAATAGAATTGCACTTAGTTTTCGAAATCATAACCATATCAATTTTTTTGGATTTCATTAAACGATTTAAATGGACTGATTTTCTAGGATTACTAGCCCCTCTAGCATTCCAAGCTATGATAGAAACCATTAAAAGAGCACTAATTACAAGCTAGCTAGTTTGGATGAGCTCTCAGCAAACATCAGTCTAACAGCACCATCAGGCTTATCAAATTTAAAGCCCAAGGTTTTTCCCAAAATAAGCATAACATTGGCCTCCTAATGAACATCCACTAAAGGTTGTTTGAGTCTATCATTGACTCTCTTAATGTCACTGGTATTAGGTTGCCATAACTTATTTATACTTTTGTGAGTAGCTATCTTAGACTTAGACCAAAGAAAATGTTTGCCTTTAACTCTTTTATAATTAGAACGTTCCAAAGTACCTGATTTAAGCTTGAAAGCCCATAAATGCTTAAACTGAGAAGAAGTGGGCTTTTTAGTAAGAGAACCAAGAGAATTATTGGGCATGATTGCAAGCGGAGTAGGAGTCCGAATATCTTTGACAAAATTAAAATCTGCCAGGTCATCAACCTATGGAGAAATTTGAGTGTGAGTAGAACACAAATCTTTGTTGGTAACATTAAAATCGCTAGAAACCTCACTACAACAAAATGCCAGAACAGTGACGAAAATTTTCGTCACTAAATCGCTTAGTGACGGATTAGTGATGGAAATTGATCGTCACAGTTTTGGTCATCGCTAATTTTTTAATGATGGAAAAGTCATCCGTCACTAAAATTTATGGCAGAATTTTCCATCACTATTGATATTTTAGTCATTGAAAATTAATCATCAAAATTCATATATCTGTCACAAATTAGTGATGAATTAGTGACAGAAATTTCGTCATTAATATTTCCGTCACAAATCTATAACTAAAAATCCATCAGTATTCCGTCACTAAACAATCACTGAAATTCCGTCTCTATGTTTAAATAAATATTAAATTTAATTTGTCAAAAGTTGGTCACTAATTTGTAACTAAATTTTATATTATTTGTTCATTTGTGTAATGGAATTTTGAATAAATTTATATATGAAAATTAAAATTCAATAACTAAAAATAGATATGAAAAAATAAAAATAGTACTATCATTCAATAATAGTAATTCATAGAAAATGTACTAAAACATTAGATGTCATAATTAACTAATTATATCTACATAATAATGTTCTAAAATTACATTAATAATGTTTTAAACTTCGAATACTAAACAACTTAAAGGTGCAAAATATCCTAACCATTGCACCTTTGATTAGACTATATACACTCCATGATGCACTTCATCTACTCCTCCATATGGTTTAGATGCTCTTTTATTTCATTGATATCAGCCATCTTTTTATCCATCTCCACTTTTGTTTCATTGATATCAGTCATTTTTTTATTCATCTCCTCTTACTTCGTTGCGAGGTGCTCCATCATCTCCCTAACTCAAGATGATCCACACGAGTTTCCAGTACTCTATAATGAACTAGGGTGAAATGCGCTCTTTGATATAATGTACTTCAAATATGTAACCAATATAAACCAATAAGCATCATTAAATTCTTATTAATTTGTCTAATTTTATGCAATTAATTAACAATAATTTAAAAATACTTGTTGTAGCGCAGAAAATCAATACAAGTTAGAGAAAGATAATGACAATCCAATAGATCAATCATGAACTGCTCAAGTGGATAGGCCCCCTTGAATCAATCAAATATAAAATAAAGTTATTTAATTTTTTAATTAATTAAATCAAGCAAATATTAATTAAAATAAAATTTGACAACCCATGTAGCCATTTTTTTTTATTAATGGGCCATGGATATTTAAAGCCCAACAAATCAATTCCTTCTCTCATAGTTATATATATGGAATTTGTAATAAATAAATTTACATATGTGTGAAAATCCCAATACATTTAATATTTAATTTATATATGTCCCACCACCCACCTCCCCCTTTAGTCAAAAAAAATATTTAATTTAACTATATATAAGACCGAATTATTGAATGTATTGTAGTTTCCATGTTCACGAATTAACTCATACATTTCTTCCATTTGTATACAACAACATGTAATTGTTCCTGAGCAGGTTAAGTGCCCTCTTGATTATAGTTCATATTTATAATAGTGATTTGCATGTATTATTGTTCATGGCATGTATTGCAATTTTCTTTCTTCTTATACTTGTATAAAGCATTAAATTTTTTCAGAGTATGGGTAAAAAGAGATACAAGTATACCACATAGTATTTTGTTAGCCATATATTAAATTCATTCTTATTGGTGTTTTAGGAGGCACCGCAACTTCCTATAGTAGAGAACACATTTCTTCCATTTGTATACAACAAAATGTAATTGTTCAAGAAAATTTCATTGGAGGAATCTAAAACCATTAAACCTCATACAAAATAACCAGGGAATCATATTCAAGATATAAGATTTGACCTGTGATCTTAGCAAATAATTTAGTAAGACTTTTTTATTTATATAAGTAGAAAAAGCTCCACTCATACTACTTTACTTTATCGCAAGGAGAAAAAAAAAATCTACATTTTTAAGGTCATTGATTTTTTAGATTTTCATAATTTCCCTACTCATTGCAAGGCTACAAAAAGGCTATTTTACTTGAGATCATTGAGTTTTCAAAAATTTGTAATTTCCCAGATCATAAAATGAAAAAAAAACCCACAGCATAAAATGAAAACAAAACACTTATTTTTTAATCAGTAGCTTCAGAAAGGATATTAATTCTAATCAAGGGAGTATTACCAACAACATCAATGAGTCTATTTCTTGGCTACAACAAAAGAGAAGAGAATATAAGAGAAGAGAAAGAGAGAAAATTAAAACTGAAGATTTCTGCAACATTAAATTAATTTCTCTCTTTCTATATCTGAACCTAAATCTAAGAAATCTCGTTCTATTCTCTTCATGTATCTCTAGGTTTCCACTACTCTTAAACGTGAACTCCACACCAAATTAAAAAGGGAAAGCAAAACATCACAACTACCTGATTTCTTACCAATGCTAATAACTACACAAATCGAGTGCTTAGATGCTCTTATAAGGAACAGAGAAGCTTATGTAGAGAAAGGTGAAAACCCTAATTCATTGATGGTGAGTCCAACCAGTGCAGCTAATGTTGATTCTCTTTTCGGCCTAGAGGCACCTGGACAGGGTCATTTGGGAGAATAACACTATGCTCAGAGCTTTTTGTTGCCGGTATTGACACTAGAATCAGAAGGCCAGATAAAAAATGAGTTGAATCGATTTAAAGAATGGGAAAATGAGTTTTTTTTTGGCAAAGGGGAAAATGAGTTGGTAAAGTGAAAATTCAGAGCGCCAAGGAGCGGGAAATATGGGCGGCTGTGGGAAAAAGACACTAAGTGTTTTAGAAGCATACCCTAAAAAGAAACTATGTCGTTTCGAGCTAGAACAACCAAAAATTTAGATTTTTTTAAGTTTTAAACTAAATTCAATTATAAATAAAAGAAATAAATAATTGTATTATTTTTATTTTTATATAATAAATAAAAATGACAATTTTATATTATTACATGATATCTATCTATACATATATATATACATTTATTTTATTAAATACAGACAAATTATATATATATATATATAATAAATTCAATTATAAATAAAAAATAAATAATTGTGTTATTTTTATTTTTATATAATAAATAAACGGAAAAACCCATAACTTGACCCCTGAATTTTCATCGTTTATTTCATTGAGCCCCTAAATATTTATTGCATTTTATTAAGCCCTTCTATTATTATTTGTATCATATTAAACCCTTATACTTTTGTTTATATTTTATTAAGAACTTTTTTAACTGAAATTAGGTGTGTGAAATTCACATTCCGTTAAAAAGAGAGCGAACAATTGAAAGTGTGTAACAAAAATAATTAAAAAATGTCATTTGGCCCTTGAGTTTTGGTTGAAATCAAGAAAATAACAACCTGGGTCCCACAAACCTAATATTCTCAACCAACCTTTGACCTCCCAGGCTCCTACTCTTCTTCTTTGTTTTTCTTCTTCATCTGGTTTTTTTTTTTTTAAACAAGGTAAAAATCTCTTTAAAAATTATAACATCCAAAGTTAACAACTAGAAAATTTCCAGTAATCAAGCTCCATGATTAGAATTTAATTTTCAATACCCTTTTAGTCGTTCCTCTTGGCCTAGAATTGTAAACTTGCTCAATCCTCCTGCTCTGCCATCGTGTGTTCAATGACTAGATTATTGACGATGTCGAAGCATGGCGAACGCCGCCGCAAAGGGATACAGAGAGGGCATGATTTTAGAGTAGCGATAGGCATTTTTCTTCTTCATCTGTTTTTTCCCTTTAGAACTCCAATATCTCTTCATCTGCTTCATTGAAATTCTTGCAACCATAAACAAACAAAAAAATAGAAATTATGCTAGTTGATATGCTTATCTTCGTCATCAAAGACAACAATTTGCTTTAATCAATATAGACAATGCACATTGCTTCATGAATTTAAACCTCCATCAAATGGCTGATTTGTGCTTTGG
>CATIWM010065195.1:0-15516 GCA_949671775.1 Mallotus repandus
TCATAAGACTCAACCCCTATTGACACAAAGAGGTAAGGCTCATACTAGAGCACCACAACCTAGACATGCATATATATACACTAAACATAATCAAAATAGGCATGCTACACAACACAATGCACATAAACATGTTGCACAAACCTATCAACATACACATTGTCATTGCCAATATATGTCTCGCACTATGACTCAAAAGAGTTATAAAAAGAATTCATCACCACAATACACAAGGCATGTTTCACACACTATGGAAAGCATATCATCCTAGGAGAAATAAATTTACCAACGTTAAGTGTTTTTATTGCATGAGTAAATGTCACTCTAGCAATGTGTGCTTCTATAGAAGATTGCACTTAAACTTGCTTCCTTTGGATTACCTTGAGACTAACCAACCTAGGTTAAAAAAGGTTTGGGTTCAAAAGAATGGGTAAATTGCATTTTATAGGTGTGCTTGAAGTCCACAAGAACAAAAAGTAAATGGTATCTTGATAGTAGATGTTCAAGACACATGATCGAAGACAAAAAGCAATTCAACAAGCTTGATGCTAAGGATGGAGGACATGTTACCTTTGGAGACAATGCAAAAATGAAAATATTCAAGAAGAAGATTCTAGCAAACCGTTGGAACTTAAAGGTCCAAACAAGGAAGAAAGTGAGGAGGTGCCTCAACCTGTATTGAAGGGTGATCTTCCAAAGGATTGACAATTCAAGAAAGCACATCTTCAAGATCTCATCATCGGTAATACTACATAAGGGGTAACAACAAGGTCTAAACTTGGTGATATCTCACTTGAATTTGTTGATACAAATAATCAACTTGCAGATATCTTCACCAAGCCTCTCAATGAAGAGAGATTGAACTTCATTAAACATGAACTAGGCATGATTAATGGTTCTAGTTTGCCTTAATTATTTGTTTAAATTAATGAATTGATGGTTGGATTTGTTTTCAAGTAAAATCATGTTATACTTATCATATTGCCTTGATTGTTTTTTATATGATTTCTTTTGAATGTTTGATTTTGATCTTAACATTTTTAAGTATTCGATAACCAGTTTTATATATATATATATATATATATATATATATAATTTCTTTACCCTTTAATATCATAATAAATTATATAAATTTAAATGAATCGTGTCAGATTAACACGACCCAATATGACATCAATAATTAACAAATTATAATAAATTTATGTGTCAATCCACGACATAACTTGATTTAACTGTATCAGAAACGAATCAATCCATTTCTAATACAAATCCGCTTAACCTCAATTCTAATTTATTAATTTTATATATTAGGCAAGTTGTATTCGTGTATCATTACTCACTTAATTCGATAATCCTACATTTCTCTCTCTCTCTTTTTTTTTAACAACTTTGAGGTTAAGAAAAAAAAAATTGAACTCATAATATCAACCTATAATTTAAGCTACTAAACAATAAAGTGAGAACCCTTATATTTCTCCCTCGAAATCACACATTCTCTTCATCAATATCACTGCAAGATTGAAAAGTGTTAATTTTAAAACGATATGACGAAAATATATTAAGGAAAAAAAAATCAATGACATTCTAATGAGTCAATTTTCTTATATACTATATAAATATTTAATTCTATGCTATTAGCTATTTTATTTTATTTATTAATTAAATGTTTGTTCTTTATGTTTTCGAATGTCTCAAAATTTGGAGAATAGCCTTTTAGCAACTGTTACAATTGTTAAAATGTTAAGTAACATAATGATAAAATTTATTATTTTAGTTTTCAAACTAAAAACTATATAAATTCTTTATTACACAAATTAAAACCACATATTTTCATTAGTTTTGACCTAAGTTCACATTAATTTTTAAAAATAGGAAAATAATTTTTGCTAAAAAGACTCAACATATAGCATAGTTATTAAAATTTACTATTTTAATGTTAAAATTTACTATTTTAATGTTAAAATTTAAACACTTACTCTAATTAAACTATAAATTACATTGTCATTATTCCAATTTTTTTTCCTTCAAACGTACTTGTTTATTTATTTTATTTTCTCAATATAAGTAAAAAAATAAAAATATTTTTTAGTTTTAATTTAATTTTTATTATCATCTAAATTATATTCTAAAAATATATTGAATTATATAGTGCTTAGTAAATGTATATTTTTACATTATTTGTACAACCAGAAAAATCAGTGAACGTCTTTGTAGTTGAATGAGCTTGATTATTTATTATCATCACCTTCATCCAAGTAATGATGTGAACATGAGAATCCCTATTTGCTTTAATATTCACACCTTATTTAGGAAAAAATATTATTAGGTTAGAAAGGGTCAAGAATTAATTGCATTATGATTATATGAATTAATCAACAAGCCACCGTATATATACATATAATATTTTACAAAAAAGAAAATTACTTGCATATTCTGAAGAAAAAAAAAGCCCAAAATGAGTTCTAAATTTTAGTTTTAATTTTTTTCTCTTTTTCAAATTTATTTTCTTGAAAATTATTTGAAAAAAATGCTTAATTCATTACTCATGCATCTAAACTTGAAAAAAAAAATTTATTTTTTATTTTTAATTTGTTAATTGTAACGGATTTTTTCTTCCATTTCATTTAGTCTAATAATATTGAATTTATATAAAAATATATTTCAACGACTAAAATATTTTTTTGCTTATGATCTCTAAAGTGAATATGGAGATTAAAAAAAGAAAAAAATTAACATATAATATAAGAAAAATATCTAAGTTAATTTACTATATAAAATAAGCTTATAAGTACTGAAGTGTAACTCGTAAAATTTGCTATGCAAAAATTATTTATCGATAGAAACCCTTAATTAAATACAAAATTAAAATATCAAAAACTAAAAAGTCCAAATAATATTAATTTAATCTTTTCAACTGTAAATATATTATACTCAATTATCTGCTACACTACTAGTCCAATAGTGATAGATTGCAAAAACTTGAAAATCATCAATTTCTTTTTACTCAAATTAATGATAACTCATCTTTAAAAATATTTTAAGAGTGTAAGATTTAAATTCTGTTATCGTCAATTTAAAATAAAAATATTGTTACATGTTATGTAGTCCATTGATGTCTAGCTCTTGTAAAAAAAAAAAAAGTATATTATTAATGGTTTGGACCTACTAGTTCTCAGGTCTCACAAATGAAGCAGAAGAAGAAGCCAACGCCAAGAGAGAAGGGTTTCGCCGTTTGTAGACTGCTTTCTTTTTACGACTAATATCCCACAAACAAAGAACACTATTTGTCTTTCTTCCACTACCACCGGGCTGAATCTCAAAGTCAAGTTTTATAGTTAAGCATCCTGCTGCACGTAGAAACCCCCTTTGTCATGTGCCACCGCCGCGCGGTCTACACGCCAAGTGTCGTGCGAGAAGTGGCACGCATGGCACGTGTGCGACTCATCCATGTCTCGAATGCTATACACGTGGCTATGTATCATCGGTCCCCACATGACTCATACCTAATCGCCATGTGCAAGTGCACAACAGAACAATTCCATTGGCCTACACCAAAGTCCTTAAAGCCCCACCTTACGAGAATGACATTTTCTTGTTAGTCAATTAATAATTAATTAATAATATATTATTCTTTCTTTAATGGACAAAAGAAACATAAAAGTGCATAGAGCAATATTTTTTTTGGTACGTATGCATAGAGCAGTATTAATTAATTAATTAATAGTATATTATTCTTCATCTCAAAAAAATATTAATTCTATGAAAATATCAATGTAACATGTGGCACCATTTAATTGTAAATATTTTTTCACTTATATATAAGAACTCTAACTAATTCAGCATTTGAATTGGACGGATGCAAAATTCTTTCAAAATCAATTTTTTCTTTCAAAATCAATTTTTTTATACATAAGATTTGAATTCGATACGTTACTTAAAAGACCAATAGAGTTTTTGTAATTATGCATAATTTTGGTTTTATTTTATATATTTTTTGGAATTTCAATATAAAATGAACACATATAATTGGGTGGACAGGTAAAGTCGTTACCCGTTGGGAAGAAAGGGGCGGTAAAATGGAACGTGGTCTCCACTTTTTAGGACACAATTCTTCACATGATTACTAAATTGCCCTTATTATGCGACTGCATTAGCAACATTCAGTATTGCTACTTATAGCCTTTTTAGGTACTTAGGCATTAATTTGTAGGGTTTCTTCTAGACGATCATATATATTATTCTTTGTATTAACTTTTTATTTTTTAACATAGCGGAAAATTTTCTAGAATTTCAACCTATAACTTTTTTAATATATTTAAAAAATTACTATTTCATTACTCATTTTCAAAAATTTTAAATCAATATTTAATTAATTTTTTATTAATATTAGTAATTAATTGTTGTATATTCAAGAAGTATTTCTTTTGAAATTCTTTTATATATGTAGTAATTCAGTGATATGTATTATTTTTTTTATTCATTTAAAATTTTAATAAGCCGAAATTTAGATTGATTACACATACTAGTTGATTATCATAAAAATAATAAATTTTATTAATATCATTGAATTATGTACAAATGCGTGAACGAACAATATCAATTAAACTAAACTTAATCTTCTTGGAATTTAAAATTTATATATCTATATGTACATTCAAAGTAAGATCAATGCTTTAGATTTTATACAAAAGTAAATTGAAATATAATATAATTCATATAGTTTATAATTTTTAAAATTTTTGTTACTTATTTATTAATTAAATATTTTACAAATTATAATAATTTTATTTATATATATATATTTTTTTTTTTGAAAAATGATGAAAATTTTATTTACATATTTTTAAAGAAACCAAAAGTTAACTATATTTTTAAAGAATAACTAAAAAGGGCTGACTTTTTTAAAATTCACAAGGAACATATGTACTTGTTGAAACTCAGTTATATGGAAATCAACAGATCCATCACATTTTTTCTTAGTAATTATTTATCATGCATGTTTTTTTTTCTTAGGAATCATTTGATCATGTCCAACACTTTGACTTGTTGCAGCTGTTTTCAATTTTTCAAAAGCTTTTTAATTAATGTGGAATTATGAGGTATTTTTCAAATATTGATCGTGAAATTAATTTTCATTTGTGTTTTATAATTGGCATTAATTTAAAAAGATTTAACTTGATAAAAATTTAAATAATAATATTTTCGTCTGAACTATCGGTATTCAAAGCCTACTGAATTCTGACTAATCTAATTCAATTCGGACAAAATCATAAGGTCTACAAAAATCTCATACTTACTAATTTAATGTGATTACATACACCATAACTCAAATCCGAAACCTCAACAATAAACTCTTTGCTGATCAAGAATTATCTCTAGTATAAATGCAATCTTTGACCATTGAAATATGGAATTAGAGAGCTCCATTTGCGAGTTACAACTATAATGCATTATGCATTGATTACGTGTATATATATAGATGAATTAAGATACGTTGGCTGAATTTTTCATACTCACATAAATTATTTTGTTTTAATTAATCATGTAATTAAATTAATTATAAGCAAACTAAATGGTCAACTAATGAAAGGCTATGTTTAACCAGGTGATTAAGCCAATCATAAAGAATTAAAGATTTAATAACAATCACAAAAATTAAAAAAATGATAATAAACACATTTAATTAATATAACAAAATGAGTGCTAGATACACTGCATTAAGACAAGAAACCTTATTTTATATTACAGCAGCTTTTGTCGTAAACTGGCTATTTTGTATTATATAATTAGCAACTTTTGTCCGATCTCTAGTTTAAAAGTGTACCCATCAAATTAATTAAGAAATAAGTTACATATAAATACTTATTATGATAAAAATAATACATATATTTTATCAACATTTATTGATTGAAAATATATAGAGTTGAAATTCTTTTAAATAAAATTTTAAGTTCAAATTTTATATATAAAAAAAATATATATATTGAAGAATTTTATCCTTACTATAGATCCGTCCGGCTTTTGAGGACATTTGATTAATAATAATTCATATATTTTGAATGTTTGTATGTATACTTAAAAATTTAATAGTTAATATTTAATTTAATTTAATTATTTATCATCAATACAAATTTATTATTTATTTCTTAATTTAATATGTAAGAATATTATAATTGTCAAATTCACTAGACTTAGGAAAATTTGAAAACCCGCCCTTTTTATCCTTTTAGTAAATTTTTAAACACTTGTTTAAATTGAACATGTATTCTATTTTTTTCTAATTTTATTTGATAAAACAACAAAATTTAAGTACAAAAATAAAATTAATTATTAGCATAAAATTTGTAATACGCAATGTTATATTACATTATATTATGTTAGTTTTTATTTATGAAAGTTACTTTTTTATATTGAATTAAATATATTATGTTAAAATTAAAATACTCAATATAAATAATGATGATATATTGTTGAATTTATTGTGTAAAATATTTTAATTTAATAATTATTATACATAATATAAAAGATATAATACTATTTTTTATTATAATTTAATTTAAACTAAAATTTAAATTCGTAATAAAATTGATTCTATTTAAACAATCACCAAGAATATACATACACAGTGACTACAATTTTTTTATATAAAAATTTGGAGTCTAGTAGAGTAGAATTATTAATTGCATGCCCACCAGTTGTACATTACATGTATACAACTTCAACCCTAGCAGCTGGATTAAGGGATAATGACATAATTTATAGAGAATATAGCATCATTAAAAGTTGATCTAATGACTAAGATTGAAGTGGTATAATATTTGCATGTTACATGTAGTCACTTTATTATTTTTATTATGAATAAAATGTAGGATATAATATGTATATTATATATATATATTTTAACGTGAAGAGTGCCGAAACCGCTTGTCGGGTATAAGGATAGAAAATTCCTGGTTTTGTCAACATTAATATGTCATCCATGTTCATTGTCTCTGTGAGAACCAGGTTTTATCAGGTTGGTTTTCTGCTTTATATATATATATATATATATAATATTTTGATATTCAATAGTAACATAAATTTCGAGTATTTTTAAATTTGAACGGAATAAATTTCATAAATAGGTTTATTTTTCGACTATCTATTTTTATATGTAAAATTTAGATCTAAAATTTATTTAGGAGTGTTCACTATTTAATTTATCAAATATTAATTTTATATATATAAAAGGAGAGTTTTGTTTGGACATAAATGGGCATGCTCTTTAATTAGCTGTTACTTGTGATACAAGGATATGTTCCATGTGCAAATGGCAAGACTACAAATTATTCTTGAATTCTTGTGTTGTAATGTTCTCTTTTTGTTTTCTTATAAAGGAAAAAAAATATAATGTAATTTAAATAAACTTTTTTATTAGAAGTGATTAAAATTTATAAATAATTATTTTTATAAAAAAATGTACTTAGAAATACTAACTAATTGTTCACTCTATATTACAATGATAATTTTGACGACTAATATGTAGTAACAAATATTTCATAGCCAAACTAATTTTGCACAAAAAATCAAACTATTTTTCAATCGCCTCTTAACTGCTAAAATTTTTGTGTTTCGATTGGGATCGAATTGAATTAATAGCTAATAGGGCTAGTTAGAAGAGTAATAATAATAATAATAATGAAAGGGATAATAAGTCAACCATTATACAGTTGATTTCAGTTTTCTCGAGCAGTTCAATAAGCAATCTAGTATAGTATACAAAGCCCTAGCAAAGATAATATAAAGAAAAGGCTTCTAATTGTTATATGTACTTCCCAGTCCCACTACCAATCCAAAACTTAATTTTTAATTAATATTTTTTGGCAATTTTTTTTAATTAATCAGCTATTATATATGTATTCCTCTTCTAGTTTTAGATCTGTGTTCTCTATGTTATCATCCATTCACTTTGTGCCTTAGATTTCTTTTTAATCTTTTTTTTCTGGGTACTGTTAAGGTTTAAGAAATTTTTTTTTATTAATAACAGTTACTATAAATAGTTTTGTTTTGTTTGCATTATATATATGTATTCTGTGTATGTTTCAAATAAGACAAAGGAACATTACATTTTTATATTAAAGCAACACAACATGGAAGCAAACAGAATTTTGTAAATTTCATATCCTCAATTCATGTGTGATTGTTTTTTAAAGGGGAGAAGAAAATGTAAGGATCAAATTTTTAATTTATATAATATTTTAAAAGGAGTAATGTCATTAGACTACTCAATTTTGATATGTGTGATTGTTTTTAAAATATATATTTTTGTGTTATTAAGGAATCTAATAATGATTGAATGATTATAAGCAAAATTGTAATATTTATGCTACTAAACCTAATCCCATGGGATGATTCATTCTATTTTCTTCATATTTAATATTTATAAAATTCAATATTACTATTTTAAAATCCAAATAAGATGAGCTTCATAAATCATAAAAGTAACAAAATTTTTCTAATGCCTACTTTTCTACATTAAAAATTTAAACCATTTGTTAGTGAGAAAGTAGTCAAATGGTAGCTACTCTTCAAAGACATCCTAAGGTGCAAAATTTGATATCTGTCGTTGTCGATAAAAAGGGATGGTTGTCTCATGTTGTGCAGTCTATAGAAAATTGACCTCCTTATTACCAAAAAAAAAATTAAACTATTAAGATTTTATTTAAATGAGTTTGAATTTCTCACTACTTATACCAACAAATGTTAATATATAATATTTTATTTTATATTAATAAATTTTTGTTGGTATAGAAAATAGGATAGATCTTGATTTTGAATTTTTCATTCATCATTAGTATCTTGTAAAATGTATTAGTTTTAGATGAATATTATTTTGTAAAAAAAGAAAATTTGCCTCCCACTATATAATACATAGATTTGATCCATTGAATTTTCAAAAAAAAAAAAAAAACCCACTCTTAAATTAGTTGAGTATATTATTGAAAGCAAACAACTTAAAATTTGTGCATTTTTCTAAATTTACCAAATTTGTAATATAAGTACATAAATTGAAAATTATATATTATATGCATTTAAGTAGGTGTTGGTAGAGTTTTACCTATTTTTGGGTCCTTTCAGTTTAAATTTCGGATTAGATAAAATTTTTATGGCTACCGAGGCATTTAATAAGAAAAAAATTATTAAATGATTGATATAGTGTTATTGTGTTTAGATGGAATAAGTAGGATATGATTTATATGGCTCTTGTTGTAGTACTTATATATTTATTTATATAAATAAATTAAAAATTAATATTATTAAATTAATTTTTATTTAATTATAACTATTAATTAATTTTTTGTATTTATTATATTTATAATATATATTAATGGCTATAATATATCGATATACGTATATGTATTAAAGAATGATTCGCTTTTATATTTAAATTATAGTTAATTATTTTGTTTAATTTAATAAAATATTAAATTATTTACTATAAATTGTGTAAGGTAGATTGTTTCATCTAAATTTAAAATTATATCTTTCACGGTTGTTTTAGATTCATTCTTTAAATGTGATTTTTAGTTTTATATTCATAAATCAAGATTTACTAAGGAAAACTCATGTATTATCAAATCAAGATTTTTTATTTTATAGACTTCCATCAAAACAAAGTATCAAGGAATTGAGTTCATATACTAGCTAATGCAAAATCTACAAGAAAAATCACATTTCAAAATGAACTCAACAATTAAAACAAGAAACTGCCAATAACTTTGATTTATTTTCACCCTTAATCAATTAAAAAAATTGATGAGTAGCCATCTTTCCAATATGCATTTTACCTATTAAAAATTAATAGAACAAAATTTTATTACCAAAAAAAAAATTGACGACATGCCACTATGTACTAAATCTTTCTATTGATTTTTTTAAGCTTTGCATTTTCACCATTCAACTTCACATGTCATCAATTAAATAGTTGTTTTTAATTATAATTACTTTTTTTGAAACAATTATATTATAATTACTTTAAGGTCAGAAAAATTACAATATTAGTAATTTTTTTATAAATTTATTTTAATTTTTAAAATTTTTGAAAGATATAATTATTCAGTATATTATTTATAATTATAGTACAATTTGTACTACAAAATATTATAATTTAGAAAATTATTTATAATTAGAGCATAATTTGTACTTCCATCAGAAATAAAAAAAATCATTCTGTATATAGTTTGTAATTTTAATTTAAAATAAAATATAATAAAATTGAAAAAATATTAGTTATACCATAATTTTTTATTGAATTTTAAAATTTGAAATAAATTTGTAAAGAAGTGTGAATGTAATAATTTTTTTATCAGAACCATCGATATTTAAAGTTTATTAAATTCTAATTAATTCGATTTGATACGAGTAGAACAATAAAAATAGTAAATTTTTTTAACAACTAATTTAATATAAATATATACACAATATTTTAAATTCAAAATATTACTTCAATGAAAATAATTTTCTACTAGCTGATGTAACGGTTATTAATAATATTATAATTTTAGTTTATGCTAATAAGCCTATTGAAAAATTAGGTGATACCTCACAATCCATTAAAAGTATATAAGCTCAAGATTCCAAGTAGAGGGAAATTGGGATTTGAAAGGAGGATAATTATGGAAACTTGGATAGGTTTAAAAAGCACCAAAAAACGCGTAAAGGGTAACAGCCATTTACCTCCAATTACATTTGCAGTTGGAAAGGCAAAAAATATAAGGAAAATGTACCCATTGACTAAGACAGACATGGAAACCTTTTTTATATTTGTAAAGCAAAAAGTTTATTTCCTTATGTTTTGATAAAAGGAAGTGATAGTGAAAGGAATATTTTTATTAGTTTAAGTAATAGATATATATATAGACAGAGGTCCTTAAAGGGTGGGAGGGGTGAAAAAAGTGTGGTTTGAAAGGAGTTAATGTTAAGAGTAGAAAATGAAATTATAATTGGAAGGTCTTTTTTCTTTAATCTTTATTTTTGGCAATTCCTTGATTATTTGCTTGATGTTAATTTTTTTTTTTTTTGATTTATGAATTTTTTATGAGAAAAGCTATGGCCTTCCCTTTCTTTGTCTTTATTTGTGTTTCATTATTCTATAAATGACTCACTAGTCACCCTTTCTTCAACTCCCCCTTAGTGCCTTTTGATCCTTTCTTTCTGGGTTCTTTTCTTTTTCTCTCATTTTGCTTGTTTTGCTCAAGAAATGGAGGAATTTGGTTCTTTGTGGAGTTATCAAGAGGTGAGTGTTCTTTTAGTTCTTTCATCTCTTGTTTTTTTCTTCAGGTTTTGACATTTAACTCTTGTGTTCCTTCAATGTCATATAAAAATATATATATTTTTAATCAATGATTGTGATTGCTTGGTTTGGTGCAATGAGCCATTGAATGCAAAATAATGGGTTTCTTTCAATTCATATGTTTGTTCATAATTCTCTTACTTTATATGAAGCAACACTTTTCTTGATGAATTTGCTGTGCTATAAGATTTGCTTCTGTTTTTGGCCTCTTCAACATCCAATAACATTGCTTCTTCGAATTCCTTGTTTTTTGTTTCTTGGTTTTATAAATGAATATGGTTATTTGAATATTCTTATTTTCTGTGAAGAAAATGCAATTTGATTGAATGATTGCAATTTTCTGCCAAAGAGGTCAAAGAAGCATTTTCTTTTCTTTTCCTTGTAATTTCTAAATGTAATTTGCGTTTGTTTCTTTGGTGAAGAAGTGGGTCTTGAGTTTTCAATTTTACTTTTGTTTCTCTTTCTGTGTTGAAGAAAGTAAACCTGTTTTGTCCTGCTAGGAATAGAACGTGCTTCTGTTGAAACTTAAGAGTATAAAAATTGTCTTTATTCATTGAAGCTTGTGATATTTCATGGCATAAGTTATGGGACCAAACTTATGTCAATTTTAGTTTTTAATGTTGGGTTTACTGTAGACATACTCTCTCTCTTCCTTCCTTCTTTTTCTTGTAAATATTTTCCAACAATCATCATTTGACTTGAATGACTTGAGGTATGAATCTTGAAATAGTTGTTCATTCATTTAATTTAATTGGAATTTTCTGCCTTTATGAACATTGGTTTGCTTTGATTGTTAGAACAGAATGTTTGTTGCTGATGTCCTCAATAAAGTTAATGTTCTGATGTTGATTTTAGTTCTCTCTAGAATACAGTAAAGACTTCAACTTTAATGCCTTAAATTAATTCTTCTCAAAGTTGATAAATGTGTTCTGAATTGGCAGGACATTGATGAGTTGAAGCAGAAGCTTTTATGCACAACCATTGAGTTAGAGACACTGAAGGCTGAAGCAAGTGAAGAGCTAAGAAAGCAGAAAGAAGAAGTGAAGCATTTGCTTGAGCTTCTGAAAATGGCATACAAAGAAAGAGATGATGCTAAAGATCAGCTGCAGGAGCTTCTTAACATGCTATTGCCTTCTAGTATTAATGAATTGCATCCCATTGTTCCTCAAGTGCAACCTGAAAGCCCCCTTGTAATACCCATGAAGACAAACTCAAGTATAACTGAATCTAGTAGTTTATCTGATACATATAATCACCAATCTTATGGTTCTTCTCCAGTCGATTCGTTCTTTGATGCCGTTACTTCACCAGATTACTCAAGCATAAACATGGCAGATTCGGGCTGCGTAAAATTTGCAAACAAAACATCTTTTGTTCAAGAGTATAATGTCTCTACTTCAACAGGTTTTCTCTCCCCTATAGTTCCCAAGATTGATCCTGCTGATGCTGCAATTGATAGTCTAGTCAATGGAAAAGTCCTGCCTCAAAAAGGAAAACTGCTACAAGCAATTACAGAAGCAGGTCCTCTTCTTCAAACACTTCTTGTTGCAGGGCCGCTCCCACGTTGGAGAAATCCTCCTCCTCCTCTGCAAACTTTCAGGATTCCGCCTGTTTCTATCAAGGGTTGTGTGAATCCAAGCAGTGCCAGTCACAAGCCTGCTGCAAATGCAATGTCTACTGCTGCAAAAAAGCCGATGAATTTGCCGTCTTATCCTGATATGTCTCGTGGATCTTCTCAAATGTGCTCAGCTTCCATGTTAAATTTTGCAAACGTTTCTTCTAGCTCAGGTTTAGGGGGAGGTTGTTCATTAAGTTCTAGTGGTATTAATCAAATCCCAGCCGCCAAAAGACAAAGATATCACTAAGACTATACTACTTTTTGCTTACTTTTCTTTTTGTAAAAAATTCACATTTCAATGGGTTTATCGTGTAAATGAGATGTTTTCTCTTCAAGATTTGAACAAAATTAGCTAGTTAACTTCATTTATTTGCTTTCTTGTGCATTGAGTGTTACATTTCTTGATTCAAATTGGAATCACTAATTCAGTGGAAGGCCAACAACTTGTGCACATGAAAATTATATGGTTCAGCATTTGAGCATTTTGATTGCTCTATTCTGAAATGTCTACCGCATGACCCCAATTTTTTTGGGTTCTGCCAAAGAACTTTAAATCATTGATCTAGAAAGACATTAGTTTGGTTCACTGCTTACATTTCCTTTTCTAGTAGTCAAAGTTTATACAATTATCTCAATTCTAATATTAAAAACCTGTATAGATTTTTATTATTTTGCTAAGTGATTCAATGCTATGAGAAACTTTCCTTCAGAAAAATTACAGTTTTATGTCATTTTTTTGTAAGCCATATTACCAAATGACTCAAATGCTCACAATTTCTTACACTACCTAGTTTAAGCCTTGAATTTTCTTTTTTCCAATTTGTTCACATCCTTCTAGAAGGAAAATTCTTACGTACTTTGATTGTATTGCACCCAACAGTAAAAATTTAAAACATATATACACGTGTCACGTTTTTATTGACCAAATGTAAAATACCAGATTATGTGTCACAAATCAAATGGTATGGTATAGTATTTTGAGTGTAAGCAAGAAAATCCAATGGCCTTATAAGGAGGTGAGTTTTAAAGCTATTTACTGAGTATGGATTATGTGCTTTTTTTTTTATTAATTTCTTGTTGAGAATTCATTTACCTTCAATGAAGTAACACCCTTTTCTTTTTATGAATTTGTTATGTTAATTCCACTTTATTTTTTGTGTTAAAATTATGATTTGATAGTTATGTTTGACCATAAATGGAATGAAAATGCAAGTCTAATAGTATAAAGCATGAGCTTTATGCACAACCATTGAGCTAAAATTAAATCTAATACTGTACTTGATATCCTATTAGACTCAATATAATCACCAGGCACATTAGGCTTTTCCCTTGTAAATTCCTCTGTTCTTTTTGTAAAAATCAAATCTCAATCAATGGTTTTTGGTGTAAATGATATTATTTTGTTTGCATGTTTTGAATGCAAAAGTTAGTGATTGATGACATGAACATTATGCTCAATTTTACCTCTTTTTCTAGCTTTGTTTGACAATAAGTAGGATTTTGGCATCAACTATGCTGGTGAGAAATAGGGTCTGGCAACTCTTCCAATAAGATCTCCTCTGTCTTATCAGCCAAAAATGTCTATTATGTATTTCTGCTTTGATTTAATCGTCCTCATGACTTCCTAGTACAACAAGCCTCTATACTCTACAAGGGATTCAGGTGCATTCAATTTCAAAAGCCTTTTTAGACATCTAAACCTGTCACTGTGATAGTATTGATCAAGAAACTGACTGTAGCATGACTTTATCTCCGACTCCAGCACCACCTCCGGATCTTCAAAGTTTTTCAGAATGGAATCCATATATGATTGGTCCGATTATCGGTGTATGTGCTTTCATCCTTTTCTTCAGTTATTTCAGAGTGCTAAAACGAATTTGCTGCGCTCTGAATTCTCTAACTTTTGCCAGTAATCCGGTTCAAATGAGGCGTCTGAGTGAGAGTAACTTACAAGATCCATCCTTGCAGTTTCACAGCCATGGATTAGAACCCAGCATCATGCACTCTTTACCAATTACTCAGTTCAAGAACAAGAAAGAAGAGGAACTGAACAATGAATGTGCAGTTTGCCTGGGGGAATTTGAAGAAGGGGAATGGCTGAAACATCTACCAAATTGCACTCATTTCTTTCACGTTGCCTGCATCGATATATGGTTTCAGACTCACTCAAATTGTCCTCTTTGCAGGTCTCATGTTTGTGATCTAAGTCATGAATATTCTGTTTCTATTGCCACATTGCTTGAGACTCTAAGGAGGGAAGACTTTTGCCATGAAAGAACAGAACATTACCAAATGCTACGCTCTGAAATTCTTCAGAACTCAGTACTTAGACCTGAAGTAACAGGTGCTGGACTTGTTTCACCCCGCTCAAGTAGAGAAATTCTGTAGCCTTATTGAAGCTTTCTGATGATATCCCAAGCAAATTGATGATTCTGAGGATAAATGTAAATTGTAGAATGAAGATGGGCTGTTCAGGCATTACATAAAAGTCCATGGAGACAACCTACAAGAAAAGAGCTTCCGGCCCTGGAAAATAGAGATGGCCTAATTTGTATTAGAGTGCAGGAGA
>CATIWM010065258.1:0-15308 GCA_949671775.1 Mallotus repandus
AATTCAATCAAGAGATAATTAAATACAACATAAAAGAAAGAGATTGAGTTGGTAAAACCCTTTTTGCAATATCTTCTATATTTGATTACTGGAAATGATTTCTTTTGCTTGTTGTGGCCTTGTCTTCTTTCAACTAGTATTCCAAAATACTAGAAATAAAAGAATGAAATCTAAAACAAGAAAAACTAAGTAATAATAATTGTCTACTTATTTATTTCAAAGTAATCTTCACAAATTTTTGTATATCTCTCCTCTATAGGTCACAAATGATCTATATATAGACCTTAGAGGTGGTTACAATGACTCAAAACTAGAAAGACACCTTTTGACATGAAAAGTCATAACCCTATGCAAATGCAGTAACTTCAAGGGAATTTTTATCCTTTCAAATGAATTAATCTCTAGAAGGTTTCTTCATAAAAGTTGTAGCTCTTCGAATTATCTTTCTAACGCACTTTGAACCACCTCATTTGGATATCTGTAGAAGAAATTATAATTGAAATATGGAAACTGCATAAAGTTGGAAAATTATAGCTTCATTGGAATAACTCGGCACCATGTCACGAGTCGGCATAGGAAAAAAATTGCTTCCTTTCGCTTTAGAAGCTTCACATTTCATTCCATTGATTCCAAAGTCCTTTCTATGCACCAATTAAACCTAAAAACATATATAACACACACAAATAACCATGAAAGACACTTGGAAATAAAAATAACATTTTCATAATTAAAAACACACAATTATAACAAAAATTAAATAGAATAACAACTAAAATACCCCAAATAACTATGCATATTTGCATTGTATCAGTCTCACCACCAGTAAAATTAATAGTATCATTATTCAAGCAAACAAGTATTTAAGGTCATGTTTTTGTTTAGATTGTGAATCACACATGTGATATCCGATCATGCCAAGTTTCCAGCAAAATTCTTGATCAACATTGCCAGAAGAATGGAGCCTAAAGTGATGCTTTATATACTAATGCAAATTATTAAATCTCGTAATGTACATGGTGATCCATTTAGGTAACTATCTGACAATACAACAAATCTCTAAACTGCAACTAAAAGAAAAAAAAAAGATGGAGCCTCAAAACAACAAACATGAGCAAAAAATTGGATTACAAAAGATATAAAAAGATAAGAACTATCAAGGATAACACTTGTAGAAGGATATAGACTCCTAACAATATGTAAAGGCAAACGGTTATATCACAGCCGTCAATACTTATTCATTTGTTATTTATTTATTATACTCTGTTTTATTTTGTCATAACAGAGTCTTTGTATTATATTTTGTACCTTCTCTTTATTGTTTTTATATCTACACTATGTATCTTCGAAACACATCAATCAAATATATATTACAAGCTCAATTCTTTACATGGTACCAAACACACCCTCATTTTTCACCAGTACCTTTCCTGCCTAAATCACATCAAAATTCCACACCACCCCGAAACTTTTACAATAACCAGTAGTGTCATTCTCGTTGTCAAATTTGCAGTTACCGAAATCATACCGCTAAGGAATGTCGTAGGCATTATCAACGGAATACTAAATTCACTCAAGCCAACAATGTTTGTTATACTCCATTGCAAGTTTCTCCTCAGGATTCTGCCTCTCAAACAACATATGGCTCACCAACTTCTTGTTGGTACCCAGACACTGGTGCAACGCACCACATGACTTTAGATATCTCATCTCTTTCCATCAGTGATTCTTATCAGGGACAAGACCAAATCCATGTCGCAAATGAACCCAGAAGAATGAAGAATAGTAAGAGGTAGAAGGAAGAAGATTTATATTTAAGAAGAAGATAAAAGATATAAACAATGGAAACACGAAGAACAACATTAAGAGGAAGAAGATGCAAAATTAAGAAAAAAGACCTTTAGATATAAAAAACATCTCTGCATATTATTTCTCTTCACGCTCTATAAAGACATTGAGCGCACGCACTTTGCCAGTTAAGCAAATAGGTATTTATATATCACGTTATTGCCAAGTTCAAGTGGCAATCTGACAAAAATAAATGTATAAGGAGTAAAATGACTAATCGTGGCAAGTTCAGTAGCTGCATATGTATTATGCCAAAAAACAACATCAACAGTTCATAAATGGAATAAGATGCTATGGCATAGGAAAAACATATAAATGTTTCTTTTACCTCATAAAATGCTAAGACTTTAGGTGCGCTAGCAGGCGGTGGAAAGCCAAGGAATCCAAATCGGCACCAAATGTCAAATTAATCTGCCACGAAAAGTAAATCCCACGACGAAACTTTTTCACAACCATTTTCATTTTGCAGAAAAGCTCTTACGTTCGATTCGTTGATTACAGAAGCTGCTTCTCTCTGACTCTCTTGTTGGGTCTTGACGATTTTTTTTTTTTCTGTACCCACATGTGCAATGAGTTAAGGTATGGGATTGAATGAAGAACTATTGGTGGTCATCATGAAGCCAAAGTCAGCGAGTCCGTCAGTCTTCTCCCTTTGTTGTTTTTTGAATAGCAGACAGAATGTTCAAGTCTAGAAAGAGAATCCCATCTACCCAATGCCCAACTTTCATTTATCATATCTTCTATCCGTTTTTTAAATAACATCCATTACAGACAGGTTGTTTGCTGCCTAATTCTTCTGCAACGTTCGTAACCTCCTTTCTCCTTCTTTTAATGTTATTAATACCCTTTCTTTCTTCTTTCTTTATTTGGGGTTAGTTGTTACTATTCTTCTCAATCAGCGAACAAAAGAAAGGAAGCTGTTTTAGTTTTCTGCTGCTTTCGTTATAAGTTATAACTGTAAGTACCGTTTTACATCTTCTACTCTTCCTTGCTTTTATTTTTCAAATGTTCTGTGGTTGCGTGCTTAGCTTTTCTGTCTACCCATTTAGAGGAATTTTCACAAAGTGCTGTTGTTTTATACGACTTATTTGTCCATTAAAAGAGTTTTGTCTGCTTCTTTTTTTTTGGGTCCTTGAACTGGGGAGGGGAGTGGTAAGGATCTAACCCTTTAACCTGTACATACGTTGAACCTGTACATGTCTATGCCACTACCCTGCTCAACCTTCGGCGGTTGTGTCTGCTCTTAATATGCCATTTGTGGACTACACTGCTTAATTAGGTTTTTCTTTTTTGATCTAACTACTTACTACTAACATTTACATCAATGGACAATCAATGTCACTGCTCAGGCTGCCCTACTTATCTTATCTTTTTTAATTATTGATGCTCTTTTACTAATGACCCATCTAATTTTTCTACTGAATTAATTGCCTGTTACTTTCATTGTTTTTACTTCATCATTTTTTTTTGTTTGGTTGTTTCATTATTTGGGTCTAATATATAGCATCGTAACTTGCTTAAACAACTTATTGATTCTGCTTTTTGATATATAATAATCGGTTATCGTGCATTATATGGCTTTATCATGTGCCAAGGAAAAGTTTATGGTGCCTTGGTTCTATTATTTGATCAATAGTTGGTCATCATTTTGAGGAATCAAGCTCAGTGCTTTTGAATTAACGTAGACTGAATGTTGTATTTTATGCAGTTGGTTTTCCAGCAAGCTGTACGATGGGTTTTCCTTATCCTCCTAGTCTTGTACCCATCAGGGATAATATCATCTCAGCCTCACTGGCATCAATCTTTTCTGGTATCATCATGTGCATAGTTGTAAGTATGCCTGTTAAATTCTGTAAAGATGTAGAGGGTGGGAATTTTATTTTATTTTATTTTTTAATTTTTTACTTTTCACTTAAACCCTTGTAATGCTTGTGGCTTGTGGTTAGGATGCAGAGCTCATAACATATCGTATTAGAAATTGAACCCAGGAATAGGGTAGGGTGTATCTCATCTTACTGCAAGTCAAAATCGATAATTAAGATTCAATATTATCTTGTAAGAACAATGGACCTATGCTTGGTGGCTGTAGATTTAGAATTTGACTATAGATTAAGTGCTTTTTAATTAGCTAAAAAATTGGAACAAATACAATTGTTACTTGACACAACAACATTGACTAATAATGGCATTTTATCAGTACTAGTTTTTCAGCAACAAGTCAGTAACTCAGTTTACAAACTTACCACTTGCAGCAAACTATGACTTATCGGTTAATACATCATTAGATTCAAAATGTAACAGAGTACTATTTCTATGTTTCGACAGTATTGTCAAAATGTGAAATGATTTGATTCAAATGGAAGATGATACAGAGTAAAGGGGTTGCGATTGTATGCTGTTGTGTTCTATTTTCTTGTGTGTAATTTGTTTCATACTTCCAATATTCTTTCCTAGAACTCTGTTTACTAGAAGGAATGAGGAATAATTTTTTTTTAACAAAGTTAGCACTTTTATCATGTGCGGTGCATCTAAATAGCTTCTAATTTAGTTCAATTTGACACATGAAGGTTTATAAATTAACAGGCATTCTTAGCCTTTTGTTCTTCAAAGGATATGGCAAACTCAGCAATGCAGAAAGAATTGAATGGAACAACCGGTAGAAATTTTTTGCTTTTTGATTCCTTGTTTACAAAGCTTTTGTGTAGGATTGTGATCTTGCTGAATACAACCACATAAATCCATCACTTTAATTATACAGGGGATTCTCCACATTTCATGCTATTGTTGTAGCATTGGCTTCTTTCTACCTCTTGCTGTTATCAGGCTTTCTTTATGAGGATTCTCCAGATGACTTAATCATTAATAGAACCTCAGTCATATCAAACTTCATATTGGGGGTAAGTTTCTTTGAAGAAAGTCAATATAAGGTTCTGTTTTCATAATTGCTAGCTCATTGGTTAACTCATTTGGCATGTTTAAAATTTTGCTATATGGAGTATTCAACTGTTTCAAGGTCTACTGTGCTTTATAGATAAAACTAATAGTATCTCAATGGCATAACTACCATGATTTTTACAAAAATCAATTTCGTAAATGTTGATATTGATATTGATGACACTTCTTCCTCCATTACTTGTCAGCACTCGTGCATCTGCGTATACCTATGCATTTAGTGCATCTACACGTTTGGCATGCACATCTACATAAAGATACACTTGATGCAAGTTATTTTTCTGCACTGACTTTTTAGTTAGAACTAGGTCAAACTAAACATAACAAAGAGCTATGAACACCATAATTTATTGGATCAAGTGTCTAATGTTTCTAGGTGGTGCTGGCACCATAGTTGTACTATCTGAGACGAACTATATTCACACTTATTAGAATTTATAGGGGCAATGGAGGCAAGAACCTCAGTTTCAAGTGTGTAACGTTTCCTTGTTTGATTCTTCACTTGATGGTTCTGACATTTTTCTTACAAATGAATAAACTATTCTACTGTCACTTGAAAGTTTGTCATATTGCTCCACTTAAGAATGATTCTTAAAGTGCTTTTTAATCAGAAAATATATTATGTTGCGGATAGCTTATTATTCAATTATTGAATTTCAAGGGAAAGCTGTTCGTGCTATATCCTGCATAGTTGATGTGATTAGTCATATGCTAAGTAGCACGGAAACAGAATTGTGGAAACGGATTTGGTGGAAATGGATATAGCAAAATGACATTTCAAAAAAAATATAGGAAATGAAAACATGAGGAAAACATCGAAATATTAAAAATATAGGGGTATACAACAAAAAATTGAATATATTTATATAAAAATATTGAAAAGAAATTATTTGCTACTATCAATCAATATAGTATTACCGTGAATTATTATAATTAGTTAAGAAAAATATAGAATCCTTTTTTTTATTTTTTTTCTTTCTTGTTTACGAAGAACTAAAGAAATATATTTTTCAAGTTAAAAACATGTTTTTTAATTTTTCAAATTTGTTGAAACAACCCCTAAACATTTCCAAAATGTGGGAACACCTACTAATTGAATTTTCTGTCCATCCTAGGTCATATGTTTTATGAGGCTAAAGAGCATGCTTTTCAAGATATGTAAAAGAAACTTTACAAATTGGATTTATTTATTCATTTACTTATTTGTATGTTCTTATGTTCTCGTCCAACAAACAAGAGTGATTAGCTCACTATATCAATTGTTGACAATAGTGGATTAGCATATTTTCCCCTATTTACTCACAGCTTCTGTCAGTACAGATATTTTCCTCATTTGTTTCCATAATCTTTTTTTTTTTTGAATTTTGTGCAGGTCTCCATTGGCTATTTTCTGTCGGACCTGGCAATGATTCTTTGGAATTTTCCAGCTTTGGGTGGTCTGGAGTATGTAAGTACAATTTCACATGCTTGATGTATATTTTGATGTTGGAGACTTTAGAATTTTTTTTTCCATAAGAATTAATGTTTTTAAATTTGGCTATTCTTCAAGTTTTTTGTGAATTTGTTTTAGTAAGGCATCATGGGATTAATATTGATTGTTCGTGCAGGTTTACGAGATTTATTATTGGCTGATTTTGGTTTTCTGTTCATACAAGCTGGTTTTTTTAACATTCTTTACTCCATTTCTTAAAGGTCCTTCATCATGGCCTATCCATGTACGCAATAATTCTTGCCCTTCTAAGTGGTCAAGGGCAGGTTTACATACTAATGGTTCTCTTCTCTGAGAGCACAACGCCTTTTGTAAATTTAAGATGGTAAAGTAACCCTTTTAAAGCTCCAAGCTCCATAGTAAATTTTTGGCTGTCCATGTCAACTTATTTATGTTTAATGCAAATCTAGGCACTTGGATGTTGCTGGTCAGAAGAGCTCTAAATTGTATGTCTGCAACGGAATCCTCTTGTTCCTAGGGTGGTTGGTACTGTCTAAGATACCCAATTTCTTAGTTATTTGTGTTCGCTTACACTATTTGCATGAGAAATGGGGCATGCATTTGCAGTCATTATGTTCTGCTTGATCATAAATCACGGCAGAATTGTTTTACTTGCCATTGTAGCAAATATTAATGATGACATTTCATTTGCATGACAATTCGGTAATCTCCAAAATCCATTGAAAAGTGCAAAAAAGCCATGAATATTTTTCCTTCTTCGAAACCATATCTTTAGGTCAGTAGAAGGAAGGACAGTGTTGTTAACTGTCACTTCACATGGTGGGAGATTAAGTAAAGACTTCTGAGGATTCATTCATCATATACATAATGCATTCCGCTATGGCGAGAGATGTTTCAGCAATTTTGTGATGGCTTAGATTTATTTTCATTGAGGGTACTCCTGCCAAGCTAGTGCTTTTTTTGTACAATAGCCGGCCATATTATACAAATTAACCTTTAATTTTACCCAACAGGACTGTAAGAGTTGTTGAAAGTCAAAATGAAATATAGTAAATAAAGTTCTATCTTCTGCTCAACAAAATTGGACATAAAATAATTATTAGGAATTTAATGCTTATGCTGGCTGCATGACAGCGAGCTAACTGACAATGTTTTAAATTTGAAATGAATATTGATCTTTTCCATGTTGCTCATGTCATGCATCACTTTTTGTTTTATCTCAAACTTCTTAATTATTTACAGTGTATTATGCTTATGCTGTTAAACATTTTAGGTCGCGAGGATCATTTTGTTCATCTTCTTCTTCACTCACATGTTCGTCCACTTCGATCAGGTGAGCAATACCTTTGGGTTGACTTCTTTAAAGTTGAGTGGAAAAGATGAAATCTTACATGTTAGCATTTTCTTATAAAGGGATTTAACAGGGTTTGGGGGTCCCAAACCTTATAGGTTAGCTTTGATGTGAAAATCAAAACACGAAATTTTATTGGTTTGCTTTTCAAACTGTGCATTTCTCTGTCAGTAACTTTTAAACAGTTATCTGAACAATTCAAACCTGTTTGATATAGGTCTTTGAGTTTGTGAATTCATTGCGATTTGTTCCCTTTTCAGTATATTCAGTGCATAAATGGGGTTAATAGCAACTGCAATGAAAACATTGTTTCTACAGACGACTTTCATTTAACTAAAATGAACATGCATGTGCAGCTTTATTTATTTCACTAATTCTCTCTTTCATTGTTGTTATATTATAGGTGAAGGAAATTTTTCCTTTGGGCTTCTACAGCGTGCTCTTGGTGCCACCTGTGCTGGCAGTAATGAATGTCGTTTGGTTCTGGAAGATAGCAAGAGGCTTGGTTAAGACTCTTTCTAGAGCTAAAAGACACGACCACTGATATATATTTCCATTTCGTTCCAGCTGCGCTTACACACTTGTATATTGCTCTATGTTTTTTTTCTTATTTTTACTTAATTAGTAGAAGACAACGCGCAGCGTACTGTACATACACAAAAGGTTGATTGCAGTTCTCTGGACGCAAGTATTGTGGTTCTGGCAAATGTATATTTCGATTATATAATTCAATTCTTGATCATCTTTACTTTGATTTAAACGATACATGAACAAAATTGAACAATTAGAAACACGATTGGCCACATTCTCTACTAACTTTACCCTTTTGGTTTATAATACTTCTCAACTTTCAGTTTAACCTATCAAACTCTTTACACTTTAATTTTTGACCCATTTCACCTCTATAATACACAAAATTAGCGTGTGAATAGCACTTGCTTTGACGTGAAAACTCTAACCCTACTTGACATTAAAATTTATAATGCTGCCATTTTTTAATTAAATATTAAAAATAAAAAAATAGCTAAACTCTAACCCTAACCTTTTTTTTTTCATTCTTTACTTTTCATCTCTCTTTACCTACCCAACACTACCGTCACCACCATCTCAACTCCTCATTTGGCTTCACTACCACTCCTATGGCCACCAACACAAACATCATTGATAGGGATTACTCCGGTGGCAAAGAGGAGACAACTAGCCGGCGACACAAACGTAGTAGATGGGACCCTCCGACAACACAAACGCAGTCGATGGGACCCTCCGGCTGATTCCACTGCCAACAATCAATCCACTAATGCCCGAACTAATGGCGACTTTGGTATTAGAACTGGGCGTAAGCGAAAATCACAGTGGGCCGATGATGAGCCGAAACCAACAATTCAACAATTCAGCTTGAAGGAGTTGTCTATGTGGTTTCATGGATGTACCATCATTAGGTATAAGAAAAGTGACGGTGAAGTTGTGTTTGTGAACAAGTACTTTAGCCAACTCAACTAGCGGGAAAAAACTTAATTTCTTTCTTCTTCTTTTTTTGGGAGAATTACACCTTCAATTTTCTTGGATTTCTTTCTTCTTTGAATCTGGCTTCTCACAAGCACCTCTCACTTTCTTGCTTGTGGTTCTGTTTGTTTGAATAGAAATTTTTTTTTTGGAGATTTTCCGAGAAAATGAATACATACTCTCAATTTTCTTGGATGAATTTTGGGGCAGAATTTTTTTCTTCTTATGAGGTAATTCTTTTTTTGTAGCTGAAACTTCTTTCCATGAAGACGAGGAGAGATTTTTTATTTTAATTTTTCTGTAATTTGAAAATAATTTGTGTTGATTGTTATTAGGGTTAATTCTATGTTTTGTTTATTTGTTTTAGGTGTTTTGCGTGTGATTAGTTGATCTCTGGTGAAAATTAGTTGCTGATTGGAATCAAGGAAAGGAAATATAATTGTGTTATCAAGAAAGATTTGTTACAATTAACTGAGAAGAGAGAGAGAGAGAGAGGTAGAACTTTTGAGACCTTAAAGATATATATAATGTCTTAATTTTGATAATTTTTAGTAGCTAAAGAAAATAACTGTTTGCTGATGAATTGATTTTTTTTTTATTTCATTCAGTGTTGTGCTTGATTCTCACGGTGCCCATATTTCATTTATTGATGGGTTGATTTTCAATTGGTTGCAGTTGATTCCAATAGTAATTGTTGTGATGGTGGAGATAGTTATGGTGGTGGTGGTTAGTTGTTGTTGTTGTTGTGAGTATTGTTATCTTAGCAAATTGGTCAATTTGCTTGGGGCATCTCCAACCATAAACATCAAAATGGTATTAAATTTATACCAAAATACAGTTTCTACATATTTTTCCCCCAATCCATTATACCATTTTTAACACAAAAAAAAAATTCTCTATATATATTTTTTATATCTTATTGTATAATATTTAAATATTTATCACATTTATTCCTATATTTATATTCTTTTAACAAATTCATCCACCAATAATTATTTTGGTATTTATCAAATAATGTTAAACATATTTAATAAATTAATCATTTTTAATTATATTATATAATATTTAATACTTAAGTAAAAATAAAATTCCATATAAAAAGTTGATTTAGCTAATTAGTTGTTATCGATATAATCTAAAAAAAAAAACATTCCAATTTGCGTTGGTGGACAGGCCAATGCATGCATTGGCCCTGTTCATAATACAAAAAATGTTGTTGAAAATAAGTATGGGTTGGGAGTCAAAAAAAAAAAGTATGGGTTGGAGAAGGAAAACTCATTTTTTACCCCAAATTGAGTATGGGTTGGAGGTGGCCTTATAATAGGATGGTGATGGAGGTTGAAGATGTTGTTATTGAAACGAAATCAAACTTTATTTATTTAATTGTTTGACATTATATTTTATTAATAACTCATAAAGCCCAGAGGCATCAGAGTACAGGATTACATCTAAGACAGATAAAACATAACACATCTATGATGGATAATACAAAGATCATATGCAATCTGTAAGACCCAATCTGCAACAAATTGATACTTCTTCTAAGAAAACTAACAGAGAAGGTCTTACAATATAAAATCCATAAAAAATATGCCATAATCAATCCGCAAAACAACTGCCAAAGATGTCATTGAAGTAACAACTTGAAAGCTAGTATCGGTGTTGAGTAGTCAAGCACTTGGAGGAGGAATGCTCTAAACAATTTATAGCCTAAAGAAGTGACCACTACTCAATTAATCAGAAGATGAAGGAACGCCCTGCTGTAAATTCTAGAGATTGATAGCCTTAGTCACAATTTCAATGGGAGTGCTCTCCTTCCTTGAACACCAAAGAAGTTGAGCCAACACTTGATGCTTAGGAACCCAAATGGCTTTAAAAGTTTATTTTAGTCCTTATCTTTATGCACTTTACTTTATTTTTTTTCTTTTTGCTCATACACATCATCATATTTTCATCACTTCATGTACGTGAAGGAAAGTGAAAGCACTCGCCAGTACACTCTGACAATGGATAAGTTAAATAGAATAAAAAAAATATTTACAGAGGTGAAATAGGTAAAAAAATTAAAGTGTATAGATTTGATTGGTTAAATTGAAAGTTTACGAGTGTTATAAACTAAAAGGGTTTAGGGGTGAAAATGAGTATCTGGCCATTTTTTTTAAGAGAAACTTTGTGAGAATTATGACTGCTATTATTATTAATTTATTATTATCTGTCTTTAATTTTTACTGTACTGATGAAGGAGAATTTTACATTTTGTAAAACTTGAATTTCTTGTATTTATTTTTTAAGCTTTTATTATAATATGCTCGTGTATCTATATAAATGGTTATTTTACTTCTACAATAGATTAGTGACTAGTTATATTTATGAATGGGTATAATTAACTAAATATTAATTTAACAATTTTTAATTTTCTTTGCATAAGTACAAATGTGTATGGAAAAGGACTCCTACATAACATCATTATGGCTGCACTCATTTTTGTCACCGGTTAATATGAGATGAGAGAGAATTGATTTGTTAATTTTTTCTCCAAAACATGTTGAGGGTACTCGGCTCATTGCAAATAATCAACCAAAACATTATTATTGCTGTTTAGGTGGTGCTTCCAAGCAAACAAATAGAGAGAATGTACATAATCATATTAATTTTTTTAGTCATTACTGTAACATTCCTCAAGTTTCACATATTATAGTACGAAATTCCTATGTTTATGATAATTAATTTAAATAGTTTTCAAATTTTATTTCATTAAATTATTACATTTTTACTATTTACTTTATGGTTTTTGTTACGATAGATATTTATATCTACACAAATAAAATAAAATAAAAACGAGTAAATTATCTGAATGGACTAACTCTAAAGGAAAACTGGTCCTTTCATTGATTGAGGAATTGAAGTTAAATGGTGATGTCTGGAAAATTGAAACGACTCAGTCTAAATAAGATAAATTGTGGAACTAAGGACACATATTTTTTAACACAACTGGAGAAGGATGTTCCTATTGGTAGTGTGCTTCAAAAGGTATTAAGACATTAGAACAAGCAACATATTTTGACACCTAAGTATCCAAAACATAAGAAACCTTCCAATTAATTTCCCAAAAAAAAAAAATTACCTTCCAATTTATGTCCTTTATTAATAATTTTTTTTATCATAAGATCTTGAAATAGATAATAATCAGTAAAAAATGAGATGTAACAATTTAGGTACAAGTAAGTTTTCTTATAGAAATTATATTAAAAGAAAATTAGGAAAGACTTAAACCAATGATAGGGAAAGGAAAGAAGTGGGACTAACAGTGTCTGAACTAAGAGCACATGAAGCAAAACCGTTTATTAAACTAACATTAGTATGAGAAGTGTATGGTTGAAAGGTGGAGAAGAGACTAGGATTTATCTATCATATGATCCATTCCACTAAAATCAACGACGAATATGGAAGAGGATAAAAGAAGACATGTAGTTTATTTACAAGACTTAGGAATGGTAGTGGTAGGATGAGATGAAGTCTTCAATACTTCTTGATCGTGAGCGTCGATCGTGAGTGGTGCTCAACCCCTTGCTCGCCTTTGGAAGCTTGTTGGCTTCCCGACAGGAGGCTGCTCATGAGCTTCCTCACTCTCTGGAGGGTGGCTCGTGAGCACCTACCCATAACTTAAAAAACTTGCATTTTTTGAGTCCTTTTACATCCAATCAATTTAAGACTTTGCATAGGTTTGTATTCTTCATTATATTTCATATAAATGCTCTTTGGAGAGCATTTCACATCTTGAATCATTGAAGAAAGAAATTGATCTTTGAATTAAACAACCTAAACACTTGAGTGAGATCATTAGTAATAAAAATTGCTTGTCAAAGTCAAAATTAAGGGGTTGATCATGCAAATGGTCAACAAGGTATTTTAAGACTTAATACCAACCTTACAACAATGGGTTTTCTAGGCTCATTTAAAAACTTTCACTAAGTGTTTTTTAGGCACACACTTAAACCTTTTTTCCTAAGTGTTTTTAAGGCTAACTCACAATCTCTTACAACAAAGTATTTTTACAAGGGAGCAATACTAACCCAAAGAGAAAGAATCCTATCTCTGACACTCACCTAACTCTCATAAGAAGGGTACATACAAACTCAACAAGAGTTTGTTTACAAGGAAAGAATATACAAAGAAAATTATAAAAGAAACAAATTTAGATCAATGACTTATGATGCTCCTCATGATCGTAACCGAGATTGTAAGGAGTCTTGTAACCAAAGGTCAATCTATAAGAACCCACTAGATGACCTGCTTTAGAAACTCTTAAATTAATTTGGTATGTACATCCTAGAAAGCTAGAAAACAAGTTATAGATTATTAGATTGGTCCATAAAGAAACTAAGTCCTTAAAACCCTAATCTTAAAGATGCCACAAAGGTTGATCACTTCTTTGATAAATCAAGATATTGTATTCTATTAAGAACACAAGAAGTTAAACCAAAACTTGCTAAAATACCTTAATATTATTAATAATATGAAAATTTTCATTTTACGTAGTTGTTGCCTTTATATAGACTTGTAAACATCATAATTTGATAAGGAAAATACCGAAAGGAGGATCCCTTCAATTGAGGAATCAAAAGTGATATAGAAAGCTTTCTAAAAGACTACAATTAGTGACAACTAAGCATGAAACAAGTCAAAGAAAAGAAAATATAGTTGATTAAGTCTTAGCCAAACCTAATAAGCCCAAATACTAAAGCCTTTTCTTATGTATGTTTGGCCTATTAGCATAGGTGGTATGCCCTAGAGGCCAATCGCATATTTTGACATTATAAATTATCTCAAACGACAATAAAGACTATTCTTTTATCTAAAGTGTTTATTTAATTGAATATTCACCCATTAGCGTAATATTAAATAAATCTATTATCAAGAGTTGATAATATGAGCTACAAATTTATTTAGTATATATGCTATAAAATGTTTATAGTCAATGAATTAATATTTGGATAATATTAATATAACTATCACCTTTGTCTATTTTCCTTGATTAGTATGTGATACTAATAGTGGGAGGTAGTAAGTCTCATGCTATTGATATGAGATATCAAAATAGGCATATGGATACTCATGTGATGGGTGGATTGAACATGACATTAGATTTGTGATCACAAGGATATTCACTTATAGTCAACGATCACAGTCTAGGCCATAATAGTGCATATAGTCCTTTGACCTGAGGTGACACGGTCATCCATATTTAAGTGGTTAATGTTTATTACCGCTTACATACCTGTGTTAATCACACATGGGTATATGGCGTGTGGTGGCTCTAGTCAGTTAAATATAAGGATGAGTGTTCGACCAAGATGGGATTCATTGCCTGGAGTGAACCGGGATAAGATCCTATGCTATCTTAGTTTGTTCTTGATGAATAAGTTCCTAGCCAGGACAAACATGACATAGTTTGAAAGAGTTTCAATACTAGAAAAGAGTTTTTAGTATTTGTTATGTTTTATCAAGAATTAAACTTGAGATGAGGTCATATGATATAGCCATTAGAGTTTAACTAAACCTTGACTCTAGGCTATATCGAGATCTTCTAATGAAGGGATTTTAGTGCACGATAATTATGACCAAAGGGTTCATGTGAATCAATACATACATTCATTTCTAATTGGGTAGTTGTGATATCGATGTTAGAGGTCACTCATAACTTATGAGAACTAAATGTGCATAATTGGGATTTTCACATTTAGACTTGAAAAGAGTTTCAAATAATATCAAATGTTGATATTATTTTCTCATTGCCAATTGAACATGAACCTAGTAAGTCACACCTAAAAGAGTTTCACCAAATCATCATCATCAATATCAATCTAATAATTTATTAAAGAGTTTGATCAATTAATTAAGATTAATGGAATTGGATTTATGCTTTAAGCAATAATTCTAGCATATCATGAAATCTAATTCCTCCATGGGTTTAATTATTAATTTATACTTAATTAATATGAGATATTAATTAGAGTATTAAAATGTTAAGAACCTCCAAGGAATAGAACCACGAATGAACCCGTGAACTACTATCTTAGAAACCCAAGAACAAATTGAATTTCAGAAACCCAAGAATCGCTTAGATCAGATTGTAAAAAGGTTGATCAAGATTAGAACCTAAAGAAAACTAAGTTCTTTAAACCCTAACCCTTAACACGCCACAAG
>CATIWM010065292.1:0-13975 GCA_949671775.1 Mallotus repandus
AATTAGGCCCATTAAATCAAATCCATTTTTTCTTAAATTTGGTAGACTTAGGCCCACTTTTAGAATTAAAAATAATAGATTTAAGTTCACTAATACAATTAAAATATAGGCCCACCTTTAGTTCCATTTCACTTGTAAATAAAATATATAGATTTAGCTAACTTAAAATTAAAATCAAATGTAGTTTGGATTTAGGGATGTTATGCCTCGAATGCATTTTTTGTGTTTTTTCATGGATTGGTTGCCTTAGGGTTAGATGGATGTTCAATCAGGGTTTAATGAAATTGCATGTAATTAAGGAATAAGATAGTAATTCATAAACTAATTCTAAATGAACACGAGACTAAAAGAAGTTGGTATTCTATATCCAAAATTCCTAGTTGTGGTGCTAGCTTGTAGTAGAGAATCGAGTTACCACCACCTTCGATTTGTCCCAGTTATTATCCTAGGTGGTGACTCCTCATCTCCACGCTATGTCTGTGATATAATAGTGTGTTCCCTAGAGCCCTGAGCTCAAACAGTGTTGCGGTTATAATAAAATTGGACGCGCACTAAACCCCACCGTGTACAGTGCCATTTTAGTTTCTTGACCTCAGGGCCATCGTTTGTTGACGTTGTTTCCTTTGGTTGATGGAGTCATTGCTTATTTGTGTGCCTCGTAATTCCCTCGAGTGAGGTGAGATGATGCTTTCATAACCTCTTTATGTATCAATTGTGCTACTAAGCAGATGAGATGCTTATAAGTAAATGGAATGCTTCTAAGCAATGAAATGCTACTAAGCATATGCGATGCTTCTAAGCAGATGGAATACTTCTAAGCAATGAAATGCTACTAAGTAATAAAATACTACTAAGCAGATGGAATACTTCTAAGCAATGATTACTTCTAAGCTAATGAAATGCTTCTAAGCAATGAAATACTACTAAGCAGATGCGATGCTTCTAAGCGGATGGGATGCTTCTAAGCAGATGCGATGCTTTTAAGCGGATGGAATACTTATAAGCAATGAAATGCTACTAAGTGGATGCGATGCTTCTAAGCATATGGGATGCTTCAAAGCAAATGAAATGCTTATAAGCAGATGAAATGTTCCTAAGCAGATGAAATGCTCCTAAGCAGATGAAATGCTTTTAAGCATATGAAATGCTTCTAAACAATGAAATGCTATTAAACGGATGCAATGCTTATATGTAGATGGGATGCTTCTAAGCAGTTGAAATGCTTCTAAGCAGAGAAAATGCTTTTAAGCATATGAAATGCTCCTAAGCAATGAAATGCTACTAAGCAGATAAAATGCTTCTAAGCAGATGAAATGCTTCTAAGCAATGAAATGCTTCTAAGTAGATGAATTGCTTCTAAGCAATGAAAACGCTTCTAAGTGAATAAAAATGTTACTGAGCAGTGATAATGCAGTGATGATGTCATTATTTGTCGTGTTCAGCATGATTTCATGACGTGTCAATTGTGAAAATTGCAGATGCAACATGATTGTGTTATCTTTGCTTCATTTTTTTGTTTTGAATGACTTTCTGAGATAGTGATTTCAAATTTAGTGTCCTAAAACATACAATGCTCATATTCATATGATTCGTACGTGTTTTTTGTGCATTTTTTTGGTAAAATGCAAGTTCGGGACCCTAGGAGTGCTTGTGCGGGGGTCTCAATATGTGCATGTGTGCGTTTCAGAGCTTGTGAGGCTCAAAAGAGCATGTGATCTCATGCCTGGGGTGCGTGATCACACATTCTTGCACATGATCACGCACTGGGCTCGCTGTCACACGCTCCAAGTCATGTCTGATACCTATAAAACGAACTCATTTTTGAGTTCAAGGTGATTTTTAACTTGTTCTTTGACCTTTTTGGAGCCTTTTTTAGTTTTTTTGTAGTGCTTTTCTTTTATTTTCTTCTATTGTTGTTCTGTTGCTTTGCTGACTGTGAGAATTATGGATTTTCCTCTTATTCCTGAGGATCTTAGTGACTTTGGCGATGTGAATACTGGTTCTTTTTCTTTTGACGAGTTTATTTTAGAGGATGAAGCGGTTCTCGGGCAGACTTGTGCATGGACCTCTACTGCTGGAGCTATAGAGGCTACTAGGACTAGTGGTGGAGCCTCTTCTCATTCCCCTCGACTTTCTTGGGGAGATCCAGTTCCCGCTATCTGCATCGTGGAGACTCATGCTTGGACTATTCATTATTGACCGGTTAGTTTGCTTACTTAGCTCTTGTTGTAGTTAGCGTTACTTGTTGTAGCTCTAATTGTTTGCCTTAGCACTTGCTATTTGTGTTGCTCCAATTTTAGTTCTTGCTGTTTGATTTTAGTATTCGTTGTCTATATAGCTCTAGCTGACATGTATTTTAGCTCTTACTGTAGTCTAGCTCTAGTTGTTGTTTACCTCTTGTTATAGTGTAGCTCTTATTATTTGATGTTAGCACTTGCTGTAGTTTTAACTCTTACTATAGCGTAGCCCTTGCTGTAGTTTTAGCTCTTGCTACAATGTAGCTCTTGTTGTTGTCTAGCTCTTGCTGTAGTTTTAGCTCTTACTGTAATATAGTTCTAGCTGTTATTTAGCTCTTATTGTAATTTAGTTCTAACTGTCTAATTGTAGCACTTGCTGTTTACGTAGCTCTAGCTGTAGTTTTAGCTCTTATTGTAATGTAGCTCTTGCTGTAGTTTTAGCTCTTATTGTAATATAACTCTTGCTATTATTAAGGTTTTGCTGGAATTTTGCTCAAGCTATCTGATTATAGCACTTGCTGTCTGTATAGCTCTGGCTGTCTGATTTTAGCACTAGTTGTTTGTATAGCTCTGGCTGTCTAATTTTACTATCTATGTAGCTCTAGCTATCTGATTGTCGCACTTGCAGTCTATACAGCTCTGGTTGTCTAATTTTAGCACTTCCTGTCTGTACAGCTCCGACTGTCTAATTTTAGCACTTGATGTCTGTATAGCTCTAGCTAACGTGTATTTCAGCTCTTGCTATATGTGTAGCTCTAGTTGTATGTCTCGTAGCACTTGCTGTCTGATTATAGCACTTACTATCTGTATAGCTCTAGTTAACATGTATTTTAGCTCTTGCTATCTATGTATCTCTAACTGTTTGATTTTAGTACTTGTTGTCTGTATAGCTCTAGCTGTCTGATTTTAGTACTTGTTGCCTGTGTAGCTCTAGCTGACATGTATTTTAGCTCTTGGTATCTGTGTATCTCTAGCTATTTGATTTTACTATCTGTGTAGCTCTAACTCTCTATGTAGCTCTAAGTGTCTGATCGAAGCACTTACTGTCTGTATAGCTCTAGCTGTCTGATTTTAGCACTTGCTATCTGTATAGCTTTAGTTGACATGTATTTTAGCTCTTATTATATGTGTAGCTCTAGTTATTATTTAGCTCTTATTGTTGTGTAGCCCTTGTTGTTGTGTACCTCTTGCTGTTATTTTAGCTCTTGTTGTTGTCTAGCCCTTGTTGTTGTGTACCTCTTGCTATTGTTTTAGCTCTTGCTATTGTCTAGCCCTTACTATTATATAGCTCTTGCTATTGTTTTAGCTCTTATTATTGTCTAGCCCTTGCTGTTGTGTAGCTCTTGTTTTAATTTTCCTGCAAAGATGCAAAAAGAGATGTTTTAGTACCTGATGAAATATTTTAATTATTTTACCTATTGATTGCAGTCCTTTAGGCCTGTCATTCAGCTACCCAGTAGCTTCAATAAGGTTAGCTCGTATTATCAGGGTCTTCCTCCGTGTGTGAAGCAGATGGTTGTTGGGAGGGGCTTCAATAGTATTAATTCTGCTCTTACTTATGGCTCTTATGCATCGAGTCAGGTTGCGATGTGCGCTCTCATTGAGTGATGGATGGATACTACCCACACATTCCATTTGCCTTCCGAGGAGAAGACTATTACTCCACTTGATTTTACAACCATTATGGAGCTGAGTTTTTCCGAGGAGCCTGTCCCTTTTAACAATAAGGCTTGTAGTTCTGCCGTCGTGAAGAATAGATGGCTGAAGGATCTGTTTAGTGTTATTACTTTTGTGAAGTCTGGCTACTTCACTTTGATCCATTATACGTAGCTTAAAGAGAAGTTTAGGTCGGAGCATAATGTGGGTCATGTTAACTCTAAGCAGTTGGCTAGATGTTTCTTATTTTATCTCTTGAGTGCCGTTATCTTCTTGAACATCTCCAGCACTAGTTGCCTGTAGTTGTTACCTATCCTGAGGAACTTGAGGGATCTGCCAAAGTATAGTTGGGGCACAGCCGCTTTTGCCCACATGTATTCTAGCCTAGATGCGGCTTGTAAAGGAGGCTAACAGATTTGCAGTTGCTTATTCGTACTGGATGTGAGTATGGTCTTCTGCTTTTGGATTGTTTCATCTTTAATTATTCTAACTCCTTCCTTCTTGTCAGGTTTGGGCTTATGAATTTGGAGTGTTTCCTCATCCTACGATTGAGTTTTTGCCTGAGAATGGCTTTTCCCGTCTTTCATGATGGATTAGGAGGACTTCTGGTTTAATTGAGAGTCCAGCAGAGGTGAGGGGTCTCTTGAGTAGATTGGCCCACAATCAGGTATGGTGTATTTTTTCTTTGCTCATTCTTTAGCAATCCTTTTGCTTACGTGTTTTTTGGGTAGATTTTTCCTTGCTGGTGGATGGAGCAACAGGACCGGTCAATCGAGATGGGGTGGCTTGGCGTCTAACATAAAGGAGGGTCTTATTGACAAGGTGTGGTATCTGGGTGAGCAGGTCTATCGCTGGTGGGATGGACCATTTATGAGGAGAGTTCCTATTGCTCCCCCTGGGGATATATTTTGGGGTTGAGAGGTTGCTGGAGAGGAGCTTGATAGAGCTGAGAGGGGGTATCCCTTTGAGGATTTCTTTGAGGGAGCTCATTTCTCTTATATGATGACTCTGGTGCCACAGTTGATTGATGTTGTTGCTAGTGAATTCATTCCTCCTCCACCTCCTCAGGCAGATCCTTTATAGCCTTCAGGTTCCAAAGTTGGGGCTTCACGGTCATCCCAAGGTCATTTTGCTTCCAGGGTAGCATCTTTTGACCCGGTACACTTTTGAGCTGTGTTTTTTTTATTTTCATGTAAGCATGTAACAAACTTTGTTAGTATCAAATGGTAAATGACATGAGTTATGAGAGTTTTATCTGCAGAATTCTGGATGTCATCGAAGAAGGTTAGATTCCTCTCGCTTTGACGAGGAGACTAGTCCTAGGATTGAGGGGATGGCACATGCCAGTGGTGTGGGACCTAGTGGTGCCATTCTTGGTGATATTGTGAGTGTGGCACCTTTAATATTGTACGGGCTGATAGTTACAGGAGCAGGAGCTCATTTTTCGTTACCTAGAGCGGGTACACCACTGTCGGATGTAGTGCTTGCAAATGCCACTCATGTTAGTTTCTTGACTTTGTGAGGTTCTTCCTTTTTCCTTAATTTGCTTGTTATCTTATTTCTTTTACTTTGCAAGTGCCTGTTTCTACTGGTCAATCTTGGTATACTACTATGATCAGTGCGCAGGAGTATTTCATGGATTTTACTGGTGCACAGAGCATACTGCTTTCTTATTTTATTGATTTGTACCTATTTTATGCAAATGCATGTGTTTTTATGAATGTATGGAATTTGATATATGGTGTTTATCAAATGCAAAGTGAGTATATTCATGCTAGTCATGAGTGGGAGAGATAGCAAGCATCTTATCATAAGTAGATCGATCGGCTACATGTGCGACTGGCAGCTTTTGAGATGGATGCAGAGGATTCGAAGCCGGGCTTGATTGATGAGTGGATTCAGCTCTTGCTTTTGATGGCACCCATAGCCGATGTATTTGTTATAAGGCTAGGTATAGCCTTTTGGCTTTGGTTGTTCAGTGTTGTATTATTTTCCCATGGTTATGGACTTAGGGTGTTGTATTTGGGCATCTGTCCCGTATGTTGTATTCTGTACTAATGGCTGCTGCTATTGTACTCTGGATCAACTGACTTTTATGTTCCTGATTGTGACATTTTTCATGTATTTATGACTATTATGTCTGATTATTCCACTTTGTCTAGCTCTTAATTTTATTTTTCCCTCTTTTGCAAAGGGCATCTCTTTTCAGAGCTCTTCACGCCTATCTAGGTATTTTTTTTCTTCTTCCCTCTTTTGCCTAGGGCATCTCTTTTCAAATCTCTTTGCACCTAGCTGGGCTTTTTTTTTTTTTTTTGAGGTTCAATGATAATGGCTAGCAATCTAGAGAAGAGATAATGAAATAGGTAAGAACTGCAAAGCATGTAATGAAAATACGCAAATTATACTTAGCATGCTCGACGGATTTAAATGATAATAATGTATTGCATTTCCTCAACTGTACTTACATAATTTAACAAGCATTTGTATATTTACTGAATACATTTAATAAAAGCACAGTTGCATTTATGCAAATTTTGAATTTATGGTACCCCTGTCCTTAGTCAGCCTCTTCATGTATTCTAACTAAGTATTTTCTATCGGTTCCCCTAATTTTTTCTTGGGCTGCCTTTTTTTGGTTTTCAACTCAGCGAGGTCTCTTTTTGTTATTTTTCTATTTGCTCTAGACATAGTACTTCTTCAAGCGGCTTCTGTTGGTAGGCTCAAAGAACTCATTTCCTTCAAAATCCATCAGCTTGACAGCTCCTCTTGATAAAACGATTTTGACCATATATGGGCCTTCCCAGTTTGGCATGAACTTTCCTCTAGGGTCTAAGACATTCTATGCAGCTTGCTTTAGCACCCAGTCTCCTACTTTCATACTCTTGTGTCTGATTTTCTTGTTGAAGGCTCTAGCCAGTTGAGCTTAATAAAGTTATGTATGATACAGTGCTTTAAGTCTCTGACTGTCTAGAGTAGTGAGGTTGTAATGCCTTTACTGAGCCCATTGTGCTTTGGGCAATTTAGATTCAACTGTTATTCACAGTGATTTGATTTCCATTTCCAATAGAAGTACTGCTTCAGATCCGTATACTAGTGAGAAAGGAGTGGCTCCTGTTGAAGTTATGACTGTTATTCTATATCCCCATAATGCGTATGGTAGTCTATCTGCCCAATCATGATAAGTCTGAGTCATCTTAGACAAGATCTTTTTGATGTTTTCTCAGCTTCAATCACTCTATTTGCTTATGGACAGTAAGGTGAGGATTTGTGATGCTCCACCTTATAGCTCCTTAGAAATTCCTTTACTTCCCCTTGGAACTAAACACCGTTATCTAAAACTATGTGATGGGGAATCCCATAATGATAGAATAGGTTCTTTTTGATAAACTTTGCCACCTGTTTTTCCCCCAAATATGCGTATGATTCCGCTTCGACCAATTTTGTGAAGTAGTTGATTGCTATTAGGATAAACCTGTGTCCATTTGAGGCTGCTGGGTGAATTTCTCTAATTATGTATAACCCCTATGCTGAGAAGAGCCACAAAGAAGAGATAAAGTATAGCTCTGTTGGGGCAAGATGGCTGATGTCCCTATGAATTTAGCACTTGTGGCACCTTCTTACGAATCTGATGTAATTTTCCATCATTTTCATCCAAAAAAACCCTTATCTTATTACCTTCTTAGCTAGAATGGCACCATTCATGTACGGACCACAAACACCCTCGTGTACTTCTTCCATTGCTCTAGTAGCTTCTATCTCATCTAGACATCTGAGTTATATCCCGTCTAAAGTTCTTCTGTATAATATACCCTGGTGTGATGTGAATTTTGATGTCAGTTGCTGGATGACTGCCTTATCTTTTTCGACTACCTTCATAGGGTAAATTCTCTTTATGAGGTATTGATGTATATCATAGAACCAGAGTTTGTCGTCTGCTTTTATTTCTACTATTCTGAGGCATTTGTGGCTAGGTTACTCTGATTTGAGTAGGATTAGAGGCTTCATGGGCATTTTGGCCAGTCCTTCCCATATTGATCCTAAGGAAGCGATTGCGTCTGCCATTTGGTTGCGGTTTTTGGGGAGATGGATGAATTTGCATTTTTAGAAAGATAAGGCGAGTTGTTGTAGGTGGCTTAGATACAACCTCCTTTTAGTTCACATTCTTCTATTGTCTGATTGATTACCAACATGGAATCCCTAAATATTTCAACTTCTGTCACTCCCAGAGCTATTAATGCTTCCATGCCAAGTGCACATGCTTCGTATTCTACCTCATTGCTCGTAACTATAAATGCTAGCTTCTTAGCAATTAGTACCACTTTGCCTTATGGTGTTAGGAGTATAATCCCGACTCCTACTCTAAATTGGTTAACTGCTCCATTAAAGTACATTAGCCATCCATGCACCTCGATGGTAGTGTTGAGATAATCTTGCAAGTCTAGTTGAATTTCTTCTAAGTTTTGAATAGGGTTGAGGGCTAGGAATTCAGCGACTGCTCTCCCTTTCACTGTCTTCTTAGTCAAATACTGCACATCAAATTCTATGACTAGAACGAGCCACTTGGTGAGTTTTCTCATTAAGGTTGGAGCTTCATAGAGATGTTTGATAGGATCCATTTTTGGACACAACTTGAATTTTGTATGATTGAAAGTAGTGTCTGAGCTTTTTCATTGCCCATACCATTGCTAGACATGTTTGTTCAACTTAACTTTACTTTTCCTTATAAGGCAACATTTTCTTGCTTGTGTAATAGACTGCATGTTCTGCTTTCCCTTCTCCCTCTTGGGCTATCATTGCACCAATTGCATTCCCTTCAATGGCTAGGTATAAGGTTAATGGCAACCTAGACTTGGGTGGTTTTAGAACTGGCGGATTGGCTAGATAGTTTCTAATCTTATTGAATGTTAGCTGACACTATTCGTTCCATATGACTGGCTGATCTTTTCTAAGTAGCTTGAAAATGGGCTCGCAAACTGTTGTTAGCTTGGTGATGAATTTGGTTATAAACTATAGCTTCCCTTGAAACCCTCTGATTTCTTTCTCTATTTTTGGCACTGGCGTTTCTCTGATTGCTTTTGCTTTATCGGGATCCACTTTGATCCTATTCTGGCTGATGATGTACCTCAGCATCTTGCCTGAAGTCACCCTGAATATGCACTTCTTGGGATTAAGCCTGAGGTTGTACTTTTCAACCCTTTTGAGGAATTTCTCAAGACCAGTTAGGTGCCCTTCTCTGGTCTCTGACTTAACCATCATATCATCTATGTACACTTTGACCTCTTTGTGTATCATGTCATGAAACATAGTTGTTGCCATTCTTTGGTAGGTTGCACCTGTATTTTTCAAGCCGAAGGGCATTACCCTGTAGCAGTAGGTACCCCATTCTGTTATAAAGGACGTCTTTACTTTATCGATGATGGCCATCAAAATCTGATTGTATCTAGAAAATCCATCCATGAAGGAATACATTGCGTAGGAGGTAGCATTATCTATTAACACATCTATGTGAGGCAAAGGGCTGCTTTGCTTAGATCTCTGTAGTCAACATAAATTCTGACCACCCTTCTAGATAGTCTACCACCTATAGGAACTTAGCCTCGATCTGCTTTTTGATGTCTTCTTTTACGAATTAGGCCCATTCTGGTCTGAATCTTCTCAACTTCTACTTTACTAGTTTACACCCTTCTTTGGTGGGAATGTAGTGTTGAGCGATGTCTTTGTCAATGTCGGGCATGTCTTTGTATGTCCAAGCAAATACTTTTGAATATTTTGTTAATATTTTTTCAATTTCTCTCCTCTCCTCAGGGTTAACATCCTTCAAAATATGCAAAAGACGTGGTTCATTTTCTGTGCCAATGCTAAATGATTCAGTGCATATGGAATGACTGTCAAATATGCAAGTGTTTTGATCAATGTAATGAACACTACCATCAGAAAGGACATTGAACAAGTAAGCAAACTTTGATTTCATTGCATTAACTTAAGAGTTCATTACATCATTAGTTTTAAATAAAGGAAAAGTATAGAGATCATCTCCAGTAGTAGTGTCTTCAAATAGAAAGTCGTCAATACTTGATTAAAGGACGGCAGCAACTTCTTCACAGTTGAGGGTCTCAATCTTAGATTCTAATCTCAGATTCTTCATCAACTCATTAACATTAGTCTCAATGATATCTTCTGGTGGGCATTTTCCCTTAGCAAAGTCAATAACATCTTTGAAGATTTCAAAGCCAGGGTTCTCAACCCCTTACTTTTCCCACTTCTCAGTCTATCCCTAGTAGAGCTCAGTTGGGCCCTTTGGAATAAAACAGGTGGACTTCTTAGTTCTAGTGTCCTTCTCAGGATCATACCCCAAGCCATATCTGCTAGTTTGTCCTTGGAAATCAGGGAATTCTATAACTCCAATGTACCTTCCACCCAATCCTATTTTGGGCAAGTATTGCATCTTTTTCATCATTATAGCAACCTTTGGGCCGACCCAATCTTCGTGGATTACAGAGATCTAGAAGCCTGGTGGTACTATATTCAAGCAAGCGATGATGTTGTTAGTTTCAGCTGGAATGGTGATAACTTTATCTTTGAGTGGGAATTTAATCTTCTGGTGTACGGTAAAAGTATGCCTCCTAACGGATGGAACCAGGGCCTCCCCAATAACAGGGCAAAGGTTGGAGGGATGTCCAAGATGGTGAATTCTGCCACTGATTCGATATCTCCTGCAGTGACTACTACTTTAAAAGTCCCTACAACTGGCTTCTTAGTCCCTACCCGATCATCTTCTTCCTTAGTCAGAGCTACATCACTTGACATTTCTTTCCCCTTTGAGACATCCTTTTCCTTTTTAGGAGGTTGGTAGACTCTTCCACTGTGAGTTACGTGATTAACTGAGGGTAGAAGCTTTTTAGTTATCTGCTTTTACATTATTGCCCTTGTTCCAGACAATGATCTCATAGTTATCAGGTTCCTGGGTATCTGTGCCTTTTTCTTCATCAGAGTCGTACCAAATGTCAATTCCCATGACTTGTAGGTTTGGAGACAAGACGATCATGGTCATTCTATCTTCTTCATCAAATTCTTCTCCCCATCCCGAAGGCACTATATCCTCTAGAAGGACATGAGCTGTGGAGGGTGCACTGTACTTAACTTTGTAGTTAAATTTTCCATATGGCTGGCCTAGTAGATCCCACACTTCGGGTTTGTCTTGCTCGACTTTGAGGCTTTCGTCTGCTTCATATGGATAAGGGCAGTCAATCACTTCGCCATTCATAGGAAAGGCTACATCTCTAGATCTCCTTTGCGACATCAAGTGAGGAGTGAATGCTCAGGGCATTAAAATATATTCAAATATGGAAGGGTCCTATTCATCTTCACTGGAGTCATGACAGTCAAGGATAAGACTTAGGAGTTCATTTTTTAGATCATTAAGAATTCTTTTTCTACTCTAGCTTCTTATTCTTCAAGAGTTTCCAGGATTGGTTAGATTGATTGTTCAATAAAGGTTTCGCACAAGCCGGATAAGATTGTGTTGATTGTTGGTGGAGGCATGGCTCGGTAATTTAGAAGGGGGTTAGTTTTGACATTGGGTCGTCTTTCAAGATCATCAATCTTTTCTGAGTCAATGAGGTTTTGGATTGTATTTTTGAGAGTTCTGCAAGTGTCAGTGGCATGGCCAGGCATTTAGTGAAAGTGGCAGAATAATTTCTGATCAATTTATGGTGGCAAAGGATTTGGTAGTGGTTTTCGTTCTCTTGGTTATCAGAGGTTCTTTTGCGGGAGTCTTTGGAAGACCTTGGATAGTGGGAGGTTTAAGTTGGAAAATCTTCTCGGTGGTTTGTTGATGACATTGACAGATGGTGGATTAAAAGTGTCTGCTTGAACTTGGTTTATCTCGGTAATTCAGGCCAAGGTGTTTTGGTTTTGGGTGTTAGTTAGAGTGTTTCGGCGAAAAGTATTTCTGGGTTGTTGGGTTTCCTCATCTTCGATTCTGATTCCAGCTTGGTGAAGTGCTCAGAAGTCAGGGTAGTGGGCAAAGATCATCTATTTTCTGGAATGGGGCAATGATCCCTTGATTATTTCCTCTATTTATTCATCTTTTGACGGACTGTTTCTCATCTTGATTACTTTGGCTCGCTATCTTGCAACATAATCAGAGAAAGATTCACCAGACTTCTGTTTGGTAATCTCCAGATCTCTGTGAGTTATATCCAACTGAGTGTTGTATTTATACTGCTTGATGAATTTCTGAGTTAATAGTAGCTAGTCACTCTTGATCTCATCCTCAAGGTCAAAGAACCAAGCTCTTAGTCCCTCTTCTGGTGATGTGAAGAAGAATCGGACAATCTATGACTCTGTAAGATTAGTAGAACCTATAAAGGTCACATATTGCCTTAAATGGACCCTTGGATCCCCAGTTCCATTAAACTTGGCAAAGTTGGGCAATTTGAAATCATCAGGAAGCGGATCATCTTTAAACAGAGCTAAATCAGTAAAGCTTTTGGACTCATGAGGCCCCTTATCCTTGAAGGCAAATTCCAGTTAAGCCATCCTATTGGCTAGTAGTTTGACCCCTCTTACTGATTTAGGTTTGCCCAAGTAAGCAATCTTAGTAGCTTGTTGATGTGGTGTTTTAAAGGCACAATAATACTCATCATTATCCTTAATTCGTACAGGAGTATGAAGGATACCCTTTCCTCTATTTGCTTACGAGTGGACAGATGCAGATGCTTCGTTTATGGGAGTCACAGCACGGTTTCCCTCTTGGGAGTTTCTAGTTTGAACATTGGTGGCTTTGATTTGGGCTTGGAGGATTTATGCTATGGTGCCATCAGTAAGCAATTTCTGAATCCCTTCTTTCAGTTTATCCTCAAATTATTGACATAAAGTTTCTTTTGAATCAACCGTGTTGAGATCTTATTTGATGCACATTAGTGAGATAGAATAAATAAATGATGGATGATGCATGTATGATATGCGCCTGCAAAAGAATACGGTTTGCATGTATACATGATGTGCTCATGTCTAGTCTTATTAAGATGGATGCAGATGGCTGCAAAAAGACGTGGTTAGTATATATTGTATATATGTATGTCATGTATTCATTATTATGTAAGAGATTGTTAGCTTTTCTTGTATAAGGAACAAACAATCATAAGAAAGCTCTCACTTCTAACTTTATCGCTCCACGAGGGTTATTGAATCTATTTCCTAGGTGGGTTTTGACCCGAACGTCAGTAGGGGACTATGGTTCCACTCTCAGACTAAGTTGTTTCAACTTGTATTGATAAGAATCAAGAGGTAAACTAAAGAACGATGCTCAAATGTTCTCAAGGTAAGTGCATAATATCAATGTGAGGACCAATCATTGGGTCACAAATGGTACCTATAGTCCTCACACGCTCGTGTGTGTAGGGGTTATAGTCAACAAGAGGGTTCTAGTTTCATTTCCCCACATTGATATTCGATATGTTTACCAAGAGGCATAAAAGTATTGTTTGATAGTTTATAATTTGATTCTTTCGACACAACTGTCTACAATCTAGTTAAATTCCTAACCCCTCTATTTGATCTGATAAGGACAAATGGACGACACTTTTAGGTTTCGTTATCGAAAGATGTCACTATTTGCCAGTTCTCATAGGCTATTCATACTGAGGTGAATGATTTTTATCATTCCTTGCACATCGGGCTTATGCAAGGTAAACAAGGATCACACAGTCTAAGTGTGGGCAATCTATATGACATCAATCAATGATGGAAAGTAGAAGTGTCATAGCATTTGTGAATGTTAGGTCAAACAGACAGCATCAGGGCTAGCATGCAAAGCTTGGTAGGATCCTAGTGCATATTTTTATTGGTTTATTTACATGGGCTGAGTCGAGGGTATAAGGCTAAGGGCTACTTTAACGCCCCCCCCCCCCCCCCCCCCCCCCCCCGCGTCTGCGCGCCCGCTGGCGGCGCCGCCCTTGTTTTGTTTTTCGCGGCGGGCCCCCCTTAAGGACTTGGGTCACAGACTCTAGTTACCTGAGTCCGACGAAACCACGAGTAAAGGCTAAAGGTGACAAATCAGAATCGGTCACCCTATAACT
>CATIWM010065307.1:0-17211 GCA_949671775.1 Mallotus repandus
GTTATATCAATTTAATAATAATAACAATAATTATATTAACATCAATATAAGGATAAGGGTAATGATAATAAAATAAAATAAAATAATACTAATAACAACAACAACAATAATAATTAAAATAATAATAATATTAATAACCAAAAATTTGGATTATTACACCATACATCATATGAAATAATTTCTAATGGCTTTGAAGCTAAAGTGGTGGACAAAGAAAAAGGTAATTTATGACTCTTGCTAATATTGCATGCATGACATGCTTTATTATCATTACACTAAGGAATATGGAAATGACTAAGGACTTTTTTAACAGTTGACATGTTGGTATGGCCAAGGATGGAGTGCCATTAAGACAAAAGTGCAGCTAAGAATGCAGTTGGACTGGACTGATGCAAGGAAGAGGGTTTCAGATGGAGTTGTTCTAAAAACATGGAATATAAGCCATTGTCATTCCGACCTGTATGCAGAAGCTCCTTCGTGCGGATATCCTTAATGACAAAAGAATAAGGAAAGAATTCAATAGAAACACCATTAGCTTTGGTAAAAGCAGAAATAGACAATAAATTAGAGCAAGATTGAGGAACAAAAAAAATCATCAAATTTATAAATAATATTATTAGAGCTAAAAAGAGAAGAACCTGTCTGAGTGATTGGAAGGGAATTACAATTGCCTATTTTAACCGAATATGTGCCTTGATAATCTGAATGAAGAGTGAGATTATCAAAGTCAAGGGTCAAGTGATGAGTGGCACCTGAGTCAAGTATCCAAGGCTGGGTAGGCGAGACTGAAGTGGTTGAGGCAACAAGATGTGAAATGGGTCGACTTGGTGGTCATTGATTTGTGCGAGGGGAGGGACACTGTGGAGCAATATGACTGAAGCCTAAGCAATTATGGATTAAAGGTGTAAATAATCAGGAGTACCAGTGGATGGAAAATTGGAAGAGCATGTAGAATTCTAGGTTTAGCCTCATCCTCTGTATGAACGCCCACCATGAGCACCTCGTGAGAAAAAAGTACTTCTGCCACCACAAGATTTATTTGTTGAAGTCAAAGGTGCATAGAAGGTAGATGAGGGACCTTGATGCGTGGAGGCTTAAGCAGCAACAATGCCTTCTTCTTCATAGAGTAAAAGGCCATATAATTCATCATAAGTCATATCATCTTATCTCTATTGAATGGATCAAACAAATCACCGATAGGAAGAGTTTAAACCATTGATAAGAACTTGAATAAAATATGCTTCTGTAACAGGATTGCTTAAAGCATTGAGTTGATCAAACATGGATTTCTCTCTTTGAGCATATTGTGCAATGCTCTGAGTTGATTCTTTTATTATTTTAGAGAATCGAGCCTTGATGGTACGTGCTTGAGATTTTGATCCAGAGGCATAAGTGGTAGTAAATTTTGTCCATGCTTTAAGAGTAGTTGTTACACCCACAATCTGTGAAACATATGCTTTAGAAACAAAGCCTATAATCCAACTAAGGACTAATTGATCTTACCTGTACCATGTTAGGAATGTTGGATTTGCTTGATTATCAATAGTTGAAGGAGTGGTTGTTATTGCTCCATCAATATGACCAAAAAGGTCATAATTATGCAAGACAGGAAGTAGTTGGTGGTATTTAATTTTATGGGTAAGTGATGCACAACATTTGGCAAGGAAGGAATGCTGCTGGAAGACGATGAATTGATAGCAGGTACAACTGCAGAAGAGGGTGTTGAATTAATAGCCATGATAGAAGAAGAAAAGAAAAAGGAAACCTTAATACCGTTCTGACATTATGAAAGCAATATGGTATTTGAGATGAATTGGTACTATATTCATTAATCAATGGTATGTATATATATAGAGGTACAAACAGACCTGAGCTGCATGAAGATGGTTAACCAGATTAACATGCAATGTAACTTATTAAATGTATAACTCTGTATAACATAGAATTGGTTAATATAGTCTTATTAGTTTTGTCCCTATCGCAAGCCAAGGTTAGTATTGTCACAAAGGACAGTCTGAAGGAAACTAGCCTGTCAATCATTCTCATTAGACAGATGGCACCATAATATGTCAAATTTGTGGTAAACATAATCATACTAATATTAAATATTGGAACATGTATGATCATTCCTTTCAACCCGAGAAAGAGCTTCCGTAAGCTTTAGTCGCACTAGCCATAAATGATGAACATGATCTCACTCTGTACGCAGACTCGGGTGCTACTACACACATAATGAACCATATTGATAAAATTTCTCTACTTACTCCTTACCATGGTAAAGACTCTTTATATGTTAGTAATGGTGAAAACCTAAATATTACATATGAGGAAAATATACATATTAAGGATGCTAATCTTAAATTAAAGAATGTATTGATAGTTCCTGAAATTAAGAAAAATCCCTTATCTGTCAGTCAACTAACTCAAGATAATGCCTGTAATATTATATTTTCAACTATTAAGTTTATTTTTGAGGATTTATAGGGAAAAGTGATGGCTAAAGGCATAAAAAAGGTGGCCTATATGCTTTGGAAGAACATAAAAATTTTGCTATCTCTACTATTTGCCATACTGCTTCTACTAGCATTTGGCATCACCATTTAAGACATGCAAATTCTAGAGTTTTAAGATTTTTATAAAATAAAGAATTCATTTGTATTTCAAATTGGAATAAATAGGAACCATTTATCCTTTTTTTTCAAATTAAAAAAGCTGTAAACTTTCTTTTAATCCATCCATGAGCATGTCTAAATATTCTCTTAAAAAATTGCATTGTGACTTATGGGGACCAACTCTTATTTCTTCCTGTCAAAGTTTTAAGTACTATGCAATCATAATTGATGATTTTGCAAGATATTCTTGCATAATTCCATTAAAAATCTGATTTCTTTGAGCAATTTCTTAAATTACAAAGACTCATTAAAAATCGATTTGATAAGAAAATTAAAATTATCTAAAGTGATGGAGTTGGTGAATTTACTTCAACAAATTCTAAAAACCATCTTCAACAATATGGGATTAGTCACCAAATTTCGTGTCCTAACACCCCTGAGTAAAATGGTTGCCGAAAGAAAATACCGCCATATTGTTGAGATTGGATTAACCTTGTTATTTAAGTCAAAATTTCCTAAGAAATATTGGGTTGATGGTTTTCTTACATAAGTTTTTATAATTAATAGATTGCCATCCAATAAATTAGAAATGGAATCACCATTTTTAAAACTTTTTGGTAGTAATCCTGATTATGAAAGTTTGAGGAGTTTTTGATGTAGGCACTATCCCTATCTTCGCCATTATGGGAAAGATAAGTTCTCAAAAAAAAAAAAAAAACTCTCAATGTGTATTCATAGGTTCAGCTCCATGCACAAAGGTTACAGATGCCTTGATCTGTTACACAATCGAGTCTATATCTCTAGACATGTCATTTTTTATGAGAGCAAATTCCTATTTAATAAAGATTTAACCAAATTCATTGTAACCACTCTTGAACTAGCTACCTACATCGATCAGGAAGCTTGGATTCAAAAAGAGACTTCATAAACCCCTCTAACTTAGAGCCAAAAGAGCAATAACCTACCATTATTTCGATTTATTTTGACAAAAGTAAGAGTGTGTTCAAAAGCCTTTAATAATATAAGAAGAAGAACCAACCACCGAACCAACTCAAGAAGTTGTCCAAACCATAGTAATGAGTGATGATAACAATTAAGAAGACCAGCTAATGAATCAAGTTATGACACCTACTAAAACTAAACATAGTTATTAAATTGAGGTAGGAAACTAGTATGGCAATCCGTGAGAAGTTGTTGAATATACTGGTCAAACTGAGGCAGAAAACTAATCTGGCAATTCGCAAGAGTTCATCAACCATTAGATCAGCTTATGACTCCTACACAAACTGAGCAATATGAATTAATTCAACATCACTATTCTTCTATGTCTAATCAATTTAAAGATATATCTAATAATTTAAGCATTGATCTACATATTCCTCTTTCAGGTACAACAAATGAGCAAGGACATACAATGATAATAAAACACCAAATAGCTCTGAATCCAAAATATGATCCTTTTTAGCTCTTAAACTTAAAGGATAAAAGATAGACAATGTTCTACAACTCTCACATGTACTATTGACATGATAGAATCAACAACATGGAAGAAAGTGATCTCTATACCACACTGGCAAAAGGCAATAGAGGAGGAATTCTTGGCACTTCACTCAAAGCAAACCTGGTCTCTTGTCCCACGACTAGCTCATGCTAATGTCATAAGTTCCAAATGGATATTCAAGACTAAACTAAAGAATGATGGTACCTTGGATAGATATAAGGTGATCTTAGTAGCATAAGGCTACAACCAAGTTCAAGGCATTCATTACAACGAGACCTTCACTCTCGTAGTCAAAGTTACCACTATACGACTTGTTCTTGCACTTGAAATTACTTCTAAATGGACACTAAGACAACTTGATGTAAAAAATACTTTCCTCCATAGAGATTTAAGTGAAACAATTTTTATGGAACAACTTCCAAGCTTCAAGGATTCTTAATTGCCCCATTTTATGTGCAAATTACACAAATCAATATATGGACTCAAACAATCTCCATGAGCTTAGTTTGATAATTTATCAAAGTTTTTAATTCATTTTGGCTTTATATATAGTACATTGATTCTTCCTTATTTATTTTTAGTAATAAGTTGATTATAGTCATTATGCTAATTTATGTTGATGATATTATGGTGACATGGAATAATGATTAACTTATCCAGCAGCTTATTAATGCATTAGGACAAGAATTTTCCATTAAGGATTTGGGACAACTTTATTACTTCTTAGTCTTTGAACTTTGATACACACATACTAGTCACATCCTCTCACAAGGTAATATGCAAAAGACATGGTGGTTAAAGCTGGTATGGAGGCAGTCTCACATTTTAATACACCTATGGCATTAAAAGCTCAATCCAATGATAAACACACAATATGAGTTTCGATTCCAAAACTTATCACAATCTTGCTAAAGCACTCTTATACCTTACTCACATTTGGCCTGACATTGTCCATGTGGTTCATAAGGTTTATCAAAAGGTTTAACAACCAACAATTGGATATTATAAAGCAATCAAGCGTATTATTCGATATATAAAAGGTACAATAAATTTTGGGCTTCACTTCTTTCAACAAAGTTCATAGTGCCTCTATGATTTTTGCGACGCTGACTAGGCAGGTTGTCCTTTGACATGAAGAAGCACATTTGGTTACAATGTATACCTTAAAAGCAATTGTATATCATGGTCATCTAAAAAGCAACCCATGGCCCCAGATCTAGATTCGAAGCAAAATACCAAGCTATGGCAGTTTTGGTAGTAGAACTTACATGGATTACTTTTTTTTTTCTAAGAGATATTGGTATTCACCTACAGTAGCCACCTTAATTTTTTTCAGACAATTTTAGTGCCTTGTACATGATAGTTAATCCAATATTTCATTTGAGATCCAAACATATTGTTATTGATTATCATTTTGTTCAGAAGAAAGTTGCTCTTGGTAATTTGGTTAGTAGATTCAATAGGTCGTCGCAACAAATAGCAGATATTTGTACAAAATCATTACCAAAGGTCTCATTTCAGAATTTGCGAGACGAACAAGATAAAAAGAGCCTGAATCTAGATTAATACTCTTGCATCTTGGAGTAATTTTCCATTATTATTTTAAATGGTTAATGTCAAGTTCTGTCCTTAATTTTGTTGCTTACAAGTTGGTTGTAGTTTTCCTTTTTTTTTTAAAAAAAAAAACCTTATCCGTCTAAGTTGATATCATTTGTATGTGAGCTTAGGAAGGGCATTTTCATTAATATAATGCATCTTGCATTAGGTGAAACATACGTATAGATATTAAACTTTAATTATATTAAGCAAGCTTTCTTAAGTGAAAATGAACTCCCAATACGACTTTAGAAAGTAGAAAAAATTGCAGTTGGTAGGATAATATTCATTTTTTAATGAAAATAATTATTAAATATATTGTTCAAGTCAAACAAAAAAAACACATTTCTAATATTATTGTAATCTTTTGGAAAAATTTATCACTTGAAGATATATTATAGTCAATTTTGGATTTATAATATATAATTTAAATATTTTATAACGTAACTTAGAAATATACAATACATGTATATATTACAAATTTAATAATTGTATATAATAAGCTCAAAATAAATAATTTTTCTTTTTTAATAATTTTTTATTTATTTATTTATTTTTTAAGTGAAATATTGGAGTTCAAAAATCAGGAAACACACCGAACATCTCAACTAGGTTGACACCCTCTTAACGTTTGCGTCATTTTTATGAAGTCCAAAAAATCCATTAAATGAAAGATAAAAACAGTCCAAAAATATTGTTGACAATACTAGCATATGGGTAGAGAAAAACGGGATGTAATTAAAGAAATAGGCCAATTTCAAGAAAAAACAAATGTAAAATAATAACTAATACTTGTATGACAAATTCTTAGTTATCTTGGACACATTATACTTAGCAATTAGATTTATAATATATAAAATATATGTTACATTTTCATTAGCCAATAATAAAACATTTAAAATATATATTATACATCCAACGATTAATTGCAATATGACGAATGTAGATAAAGACTTCTCTTTATGAATTCTTTAAATTTTAAAAAAAATTACTAATTTTAATGATAAAAGAACCAACTATTCCTAAATACAATATTTGATGAAAAAACCCTTCTCTACGATCAAGTAAGAGAAAAGGGAGAAATTAAAATATGAAATTATGATTCTAAAATATAGTTATCATTATTTCATCCTGTTGTTCATCTAGGAGTATACTAATGAAAAATAGAGAAAAAAACAAACTTGAGGATAGCCACTCTCGTTTTAATTTCCTGAAGTTTTGTTCTAAGATTATATTTTTTACTCTCATCTCATGATCAATATTAACAGACATTTTTATGAATAACATGAAAGAAAAAAAAATTGGATTCAATTCCGGTATGAACACCTTCCTCTTTTCTACCATCTCTGTGGTTTTTTTTAATCATATGACATCATCGTGCAAAGGTTTTTATGACTTAAGAGGAAATAACAGCTAGGGTTTATAACAATTAAGCCTATGGATCGACCTAGGATAAGAGCTATGCTAAGAAGGAAAATGTGATTCTCTCATAACCAGTATTGGGATGTGACTACTGAAGAAGGTCAATGCAAAACCACTACCACTCAATCAAAGTCCACAAATCGCTCACTTCCTTTTACATAAAGATCACATCCACTTCCTATTGACAAATGACAACGACACCTTCCATGTAAAACATACAACATTCACTTTCCATGTAAGCTGTATTAGTCATAAGCTTTCCATGTGAATTGTATTAGTCATTAGCCATACCAACGTCTCTATTTTCTTTTATGATGTGTTCTATATATGTTCAGCTATACACGTTGTACAAATTTAAGGAATGAGAATTAACATTGTCTTTGAATTATTATCTCATGGTATTAGAGTCTGCAATTCTCATGGCCAACAATACTCTTGTCAAAATGAATAATGAAACTGAACTCTCTCTTCAAACTCTTCACCAAAGCTCCAACCTAATATCTTTGAAATTAGATAACACAAATGATCTTCTTTGGAATTCACAAATGGAGCCACTCATTCAAAGCATAAATATGGCACACCATCTTGTTGAAGGTAATGAACCTTTACAAGAAATAACAAAAGAGTGCAAGATAGAATCTAATCTAAGCTATCTCTTATGGAAAAGAAACGATGGTCTTCTAATTGCCTTATTCGTGAAAAATATTGAAACAGAGTTGCTCATTGCACTTGAAGATGTTGGTTCAGCCTCCAAGGTATGGAAATCCATAAAATAACACAGTCTTACTACAACAGTGGAAAAAGAGATGATTCTAAATGAGACACTTATGTCACTACAAAAGGGAAACCTCTTCGTTGATGATTATGTTAAGAAATTCACGGGACTATGAGATATTTTGGCTGGAATGAAGAAGCCAATTAATGAAACAAAGAAGGTACATATTTCAACTTGTAAAAGGTCTTGGCCCTAAATACCAACACTTTTGCACCGCTATACTTACAAAACCTCCTTATCCTTCATTCCACTAATTTGTCATGGCACTTCAAGCCCATGAACAATTAAACTTTAATACATCCGAACCAGCCCTCAATCCTAGACATGATCAAGCTTACTTTTCTCAAAGAGGAAGAGGTCGTGGTAGGAATGGAGGTAGATTCAACTCTCGTGGGTGTGGGATTAATCATGAAGTAAGGCATGGCACTCAAATCAAATATACCACTATTCACAGAGGAGAACAACTAAATGGCAATTTTAATGACAACAAAAACAAATAAGACAAGGCGCACATTACATGTTAAATTTTTAGAAAACACAATCACTCTGCTATTGAATGTTGGAGCCGTTTTGATCACTCTATTCAATAAGAGGACCAACTTTATAAAGCATTGACAGCCATGAACATAAATCAAGGTGATGACCCAAATCTCTATGCCAACTTAGGAGCCATTACACATATTATCAATGATCCAAGTAAACTTTTAACACTAACTCAATATAATAGTAATGACTCTATTATTGTTGGTAATGAAGATAATTTGCACATTATTCATATAGGAGAAGGTACAATTAAAACACATAATGGGGTGGTTGTTAATCTTAAAAATGTCTTAGTAGTACCCGAAATTAAAAAGAATCTTATTTCTGTTGCCAAGTTAACATCAGATAATGTTTGTTCTATCACTTTCAATGCAAACCAATTTTTTGTCAAGTCTCAACAGGGAAAGGTTCTTGTTAAAGGCTATAAGTATAATGGCTTATATGCATTAGATAACACTCATAAATCTTTTGTTGCTTATAAAGGAGTCTCTCATACTATTTAGCATCAACGCATGGGACATCCAAACTCCAAATTTTTAAAAAATTTACACTCCAAGAATTTAATCAATATTTTTGGTTAGGAATAATAAAAAACCATTTGTGCTGGCTGTCAAATGGGAAAAATTGTAAACTTCCTTTTTCTTTGACAAATAAAATTGCCAATTTTCCTTTAGAAAAGATACATTGTGATTTATGGGGACCTATCCCAATTCTCTCTTGTCAAAATTTCAAATAATATGCTATCATTGTGGATTATTGTACTTGTTACACATGGATTTTTCCTTTAAAACAGAAATCTGATTTCTTTGAAGTTTTAACTAAATTTCAAAAACAAGTAGAAATTTATTTGAGTGAAAAGTTAAAATCTTTCAAAGTGATGGTTGTACGCTCACTACACGTGCATGAGTCGACAAGTGATATAGTAACGAGTAGAGTGTCTTTTTCCATAGGGATTGGGGACTAAACACCTATTAATCTCAATTGTATATGTTTAGAGCTATCAATGGTGGTTTGTTTTAAGCAAGTAAATAAGCAAATTAACAAAGTAACTAAAGAATGTAATTAAGATTATTATAAATAAAAATAATAAAGAAATAATCAATGGGGCAGACATGTTGTTTGGAAAATTGTACACCACATTATCATTAAGCCAAACAATAAATTAGTTTAAGTTTTATTGCACACCTTAAGCTTTCATAAATTGATTAACAATCTCTCTCGAGCAATGCTAATCTCACAAACAAGCATCAATCAAGTCTCACTATATGACTTAATTCTCATCATCATCATATAACAAGATTAAATCTAACTTGAAAGGCATTCAGCAAACTTAAAGAGGATTAGATGTCCACAAACTTTCTCAAGTCATTGATAGATTTAACAAGCATTTGTGGGTCTATTGAATCCACCATTTCTTAATGCATTGATTCAAACATAGATTGCATTTGGCCACAATACAATACTCAACATGCTCAACAAGCACAATATGCAACTTATAAATAAGAACTAATGTAGTAAATGAACTCAAATCAAATGGGTTTTCAAAATCCCAATAACAATATTCAACTTAGCCACTTATGGTTAAATAAACCATCATTCAATATTGAAATACAAAAAAGAGTAAGAATTAGAAAAGGGATAAATATTTATTATCCAAAGGAGCTTGAATCTTCAAAAATGGCTTCCTCCTTTAGCTTTTTCTTCTCCTATTTTCTTCTTCTTGTCCTCTTGCTTGTGTTGTGTCTTTTCTTGTGAGTGAGTGAGAGCTAGTGTGTAGAATGTGTCATCTTCTCCAAGTAATTCATGCCTTTTATCCTTTTTAGTAGTTCTAGAACATGTCCTTTCACCTTTCCCTTAGATTTTTCTCTAAATCAATACACCTCAGTATAATCTATGCTGGAAACGTTCAAGCCGTGATCGTGTATAATCCGTGCTCGTATAAAAAGGGCTCCAGGGCAAAGGTCACGATCGGACATGGACTGTGATCGCAACAGATGCATCCTGGTGAAAGGGTCACGATCATGCACTAGCTGCGCTTGCGACAGATAAAGATGGCCATAAGGAACTGTGATCACATAAGGTCAGTGGTCGCAAAAGGGTCAATATCACTAGGAGGTTGGCATTTGGGCAAATCCTTGATCGCGCATTCAATCGTGATCGAGACAGAACATTGCTCTGCTACTAGTGTGCCTTTTCTTCCTCTTTTTCCTTCTAATCTCCACCAAATCACCTCCTATCTTCTTTTCCCTATCAAAAATAAAGAAAATATAAAAGTATATATTTCTATATGCTTTTCTATACTAAATGCTATTTAAAATATACAAATGCATGCAAATTAAATACCTAAAACTATGCATAATTTGACACTAACAATGGTGGAGCTGAATTTACCTCTATAGTTTTTGAAAATCATTTATCAAATAATGGTATAAATCATCAATATTCATGCCCTCACACTCCACAATAGAATGGTATTGCATAAAGAAAACACCATCATATTGTAGAGATTGGGCTCACTCTTCTTGTTCAAGCACATATGCCTTCCAAATATTGGGTTGATGCCTTTCTTACCACTACTTTCTTAATTAATCGTTTGTCATCCTTTGCACTCAATAGGAAATCTCCATATTCAAAATTATTTAATCATGAACCTGATTATAGTATGTTGAGAATTTTTGGATGCAGGTGTTTTCCTTACCTTCGTGATCACAGAAACAAAAATATTTTTGAAAAAAATTGTATCCTTGCATTTTTATTGGTTATAGCCCTATTCATAAAGGGTACCATTATTTATGTTCTTCTACTAACAAAGTGTATATTTCTCGGCGTGTAGTATTTGATGAACATTATTTTCCCAACTCTCCTTCTTAAGATAAAATCACTTCAAGGGAGTTATAAGTGACTATGTTTCCAGTTAACATTGAATAAATACAACATCATTAATTTGAGAAAGGGATTGAGCCACATGCCTCCATACCAAACTCACTGCCCCAACTCACAACCACACAACAAATTCATAAATCACCAAAATTTTCCCTCTATTCCAAATCCAAATTTGTCCCACTCAACCCTACCGAAATCCCCTCAGAAGCTCCACCCCACCTTGATCCCACACCATTCCATGTCACCCAAAACTCCACAATAATCCATACCAATCATACTCCATGACAAGCCCTGCCATCCACATTTATACCTATTACTGAATCATAAAAAATACCATGCCCACTCGTCCTTCTTCAAACCCGATTCAACCCAATAGCACCCCACGACATGCCCCTTACCCACCGAATCCACCATTTGTCGATTTTAATCCCTCATGTGATAAACTCTATCCTACCTTGCCTGCCCCTATTCTAAATTCAACAACACTCGCCTCATGAATTGAAAATAAGACCTACCCATTCCCATCATATTTCCAGCTGAACTTGATATCCTGCATTGATCTCAGTATAACGCGACTTCGTCAGCAACCCAGCCCATATCTCAAACTGACGCAACCTCATCCATGACTCCACCTGACCCTTCCATCAATAACTCTTTGGACCTACACCTCTCGTCCCCAGAAGCTTATTATTTTGCTCTGCACCAATCATCTATTTTGCTCATTCTTCTTTTACTAATTCACAAGATTTGAGTTAAAATTTGATTGCTGATCTATCCTTTGCAGGTAGCTCTCCTCCTTTACATACTCACCTCATGATCACTTGGGAACAACTCCGGCATAACCCACAACTAGACCCTGCACTTACTCAAGAAACTCAGTAAATTTGATCTGGACGATCCTATGCTGCCCTTCTCATGTGCAACAATCTCACCATTCCAAAATCCTATAAAACTGCACTGCAAACACCCCATTGGAAGGAGGCCATAGAACAGGAAATTCAAGCCCTCCATGATAATACAAATTGCAGCTTAGTGCCCCGACCATCCAATACTAATGCTATTAGGTCAAAATGGGTATTCTGAATTAAATTTAAAGAAGATGGTACTGCTAAGCATTTTAAAGCTCGGCTTGTCGACCAAGGCTACTCTCAAATTGAAGGATTTGACTACAACGAAACCTTATAAGAACTCAATTTCGGGATAGTAGTGCAATTGTGACAAAGGATCCGATGATGATAATTCGTTATAAATAGATCCTTCGAATTTTGAATTTTAAGGTTAAATTGCAAAGTTTTAAAGGATTCAATTTCAACATGTTCAATTACTTTTATGGGTAAATTTTTAAATAAAGAAAGTTGAAAAGGGTGGGCTAGAGTGCAATTCCGGATCTAAATTATATAATTCTTACCAGAATTACATATTTTCAATCAAACTTATGTTATTTCAATTGAAATTAAACATTTTTAATTGGAAATATGGAATTCCAATCGGAAATCCTCATTTCCAATCAGAAATGCACAATTCGGGTCAGAATTGCACTCCTCCGATCGGACTCCATCACTAAATTGTTGATTTGTAAAATTATTTCTTTAAATTTTCATTGGTTAGAAATTAATTAAAAAAAAAGAAAGATGAATGAAGCCTAATTAATTTTTTTTATTATCGGTTTGTTTTGAATTTTAAATAAAGTTTTTATCCAGTGAGTTTTTAGAGATAATGAGGAGGAAAATATCCATTCATGTTAACAACCTACGGGTATTTTAGTTTAAGTTAAAAAGGGGAAGGAAGGTTTTAGGAAGAGAAGATTTGAGAGAACACAAAAAAATTGGGGAGGACAGAACTCATAGAAGTTTTGCAAAATTTTTTTTTATGTTCTTTTAAGCGCAAAAAGCCTTGAGAAGAGAAACAAAATTCTACTGATTCTATACGAAGATGATGATTAAATCCACTCTGAGGAGTAATCAAATGACATCTACATTATATCCCACTCCTTCTTCTTTGTTTTATTTTATTTTTATTTTCTTTATTTGGTTCTTCTAATCACTTTTTTTATTGCTTTCTTTGTGTTTTCTTTTTCTGACTATGGAGCTGAGCATTCTGGAGAAGTTGAAGTAGACAAAACACCCATGAAGATCCATGGAATGCCATGGATTTTAAATATGTAGTTATTTCATTTTAGGTTTTATTTATTTTTTTATTATTCTATGTTTTCTTCTTTTGTGCTTTTTTTATGTTTATTTTTTTATTTATTGGGTTTGTATTTATTTTTATTTTTATTTACCTTTTTAATTCATGTAGATTGTAATAGCCCCGTTAATGGGAAGTATCATACATTAAGTTTTGACTGTCCCCCAAAAGGTCCAATGATGAAATCATCTCTCCGAATATGATAAGTGTTTGTTTATTCGTACTGCCTCTAAAGCATTCTGTGAGTTTAAAAAGTCTGAATCGAGCAAAACCGACTACTGAATCATTATGTCGTACCCTAATTTTATGAATTATGAATTATCAGAATGATAAGTAGCTCATTCTGAGCAACCGTCGCTCAAAACATGCAACTCGTCAGATCGGTGTTCATCTCGTAAGTCTGGAGTTCAACTTCATGAAAATTAGAAGCCGATTTTGATAAAATGGACATCGAAAATACGTCTGAAATCTTTAAAAACTTTTGAAAGTGACCTCGGAATAGTGCGCGCAATCCCGAGAAGTAGCGCATGACCACACCCAAACACATTTTGCTCATGCAAGAAAATGGAAGCCGATTTTGACAAAATAGACATCAGAAATGCGACCGGGAGGTCCAACATCCCAAAAAAAACCCCCCGGAATAGTGTGATCGAAGCTCGAGAAGGCTGCATGACAAGCGCAAGAGCACGTGATCACGTGCCCTAGGCATGTGATAATGCGCACCAGAGGCATGATCACGCGACCCAGGCACATGATAACGTGCACTAGGCATGTGATCACGCGCACTAGAGGCATGATCAAGCACAATAAATGTGATCACACATTTCGATACACAGGTAAACGTGCCTTAGGATGCGTGGTCCTGTATTTTTTAACACTTTTCCCTATAAATAGGGGTCTCTACCTCCCATTTTGAGAGGGGGGCCTACATATATTGAAACACTGTAGAATTGAAGACTCAAGAGTTTCAATTTACACACTTTGGGCTCAACCACTATATTTTAGTAGGATTTTTTAGACCACTTTTGAACCAAACCCACCCTTATCTTTGTCAAAGCACGCTTCAAAAGTATACAAATTTGCATTACACACATCATTTTCAACCTCTCGACAAGGACAACTTGAAAATCCCGTAAAGCTAAAGCTTTGAAAAAACTCAAAAACAAGCTCAGTCGAATCTGAGGCCAAACAATCATTTTTGCACGTTTATTTCACTGTTTTGCATTTTACTTTTATTGCCGCCAGCAGTTGAGAAATTGTTGTGATCTGTGTGATGAGGCTATCAATTTGCATGCTGATTGAGTAATTTATGCTCTATTTTGCTCATAAGAAACTATCATTTTGCATCAATATGCATTCAATAAACACAAAAGCTTACTTATCTAAGCTAAAGCATCAATATCGCAGTCCAATGATGCAATCATCATTATTTATTGTTTATATTATCATTTAGAAATAATTCCTGCAAGAGCATGAACTACGTGTATCTATTTAATCATTCATGATGCATCAATCACCTTTTTTGTGCTTATCTGCTATCCGAGTGGATGAATAGATGGAATTGAACATAGTTGTGTTAACCTTTGTCTTGTAGGTGTTTTCTAGATTAGGTCTAGATTTACATATCTGTACCTTTTCTCTCTCTTAAATGTATTTACTAGGAAAGCCTTGTAAATAATCATGCTGAATTTCTTTCATTTTTCGTTATTATCTTGTGCTTGTGTGAATGTGCATATATCAACTGTCACTACCAAAACTAGGGTGTTGCAGTAGCCATATATTGAGTATCATAATGAGAAATAGCTAAAAAGTAGATGAGATCTCTCAGGCTCAAAATCAATTTTAGGATCAATGAACAAATAACTATCACTAGTACTTCTAGTACGCATCTGCAAATGTAAATTTACAGTTGAAAAGAATTTATAGTAACAATAACAAGTAAATAACATAAAAACAAAATAAAAATAAAGCCTAAAACAACCTTTCTCTATACTAAGTTAATAAAACTTTAGAAACAAACTCCCCGGCAACGGCGCCAAAATTTGAAGCGGGTCAAATTGTAATGCCTTAGTCTCTAAGACTTAGTATAGAGCAAGAAGGGTGTCGAACACTCGGGAATTTGGGTAAACTTTATATTAACCGTATAGATACATAGATGGATAGCCAAGAAAAATAAAAATGATATTAATAATTAAAAAGAAGAAAAACTATTCTACCACTAATTATTTTAATTATTATTACAAGTTTTAAACAAAGAATAATAAGGAGAATTACAATGTTAATCAAACAAGAACTTATTAAATAAATATCCTTAAACTTAATGACTGAAAATTAGTCTAAAGTCTTTAAAAGCAACTTTCGTTAATAATTAAAGGTATTTCCTTCTGATACCTACACTCATTCTCATGAAATGCAGAGATAAAAGAAAATTAATAATCATATTAAACTAATACCTTTTCCCTTAAGATAAATTCCTTGTCTCCAAGTGATATTAATTACTTAAGTGAATTCAAGTATGTTCTACCAAATTACTCCAACCTTCATTGCAAATAATTCGATTCACCAACAAAATACCCGAACTTTTATTGTTAATATTTTGACTAAAACATCATATATGGTGATTAAACATATATAACACAAATTCTGCACTAATTGAAATCAAATCAATGAAGCAAGTTAGATATATAATTCTTATTTAATTAATCATTGTAAATCTTGTAAAAGACTTAGCCAAAATACATAGTTAATTCAATCAAGAGATAATTAAATACAATATAAAAGAAAGATATTGAGTTGGTAAAAACCTTTTGCAATATCTTCTAATATTTGATTGCTAAAAATGATCTCTTTCGCTTATTGTGGCCTTGTCTTCTTTCAACTAGTATTCTAAAATACTAGAAATAAAAGAATGAAATCTAAAACAAGAAAAACTAGGTAATAATAATTGCCTACTTATTTATTTAAAAGTAATCTTCACAACTTTTTATATTTCCCACCTCTACAAGTCACAAATGATCTATATATAGACCTTAAAGGTGGTTACAATGACTCAAAACTAAAAAGACACCTTTTGACATGAAAAGTCACAACCCTATGCAAATATAGTAACTTCAAGGGCAATTTTGTCCTTTTAGATGAATTTATCTCTAGAAGGTTCCTGCATAAAAGTTGTAGCTCTTTGAGTTATCTTTCGAACGCACTTATAATCACCTCATTTGGATGTCTGTAGAAGAAATTATAACTAAAATATGGAAACTGCGCAAAGCTGGAAAATTATAGCTTCCATAGAATGACTCGGCACCATGTCACGAGTCGGTATAAAATCTCTCTATCACGACTTGGCACAAAATCTCTCTGTCATGACTCGGCACGCAATGATGACTTGGCACAGGAAAAATATTTCTTCCTTTGGCATCACAAGCTTCACATTTCATTCCATTGATTCCAAAGTCCTTTCTATGCACCAATTAAACCTAAAAACATATGAAAACACACAAATAACCATAAAAGACACTTGGAAATAAAAATAACATTTTCATAATAAAAAACATACAATCATAACAAAAATTAAATAGAATAACAACTAAAATACCCTAAATAACTATGCATATTTGCATTGTATCAAACTCCCCCATACTTAGACCTTGCTTGCCCTCAAGCAAGAAAAGATCCAATCTGATTGCTACCCGTTC
>CATIWM010065320.1:0-10297 GCA_949671775.1 Mallotus repandus
TTGTCGTGTCATTTTATTTTCAAAAGCAACAACATCATCTGTTCAATCACTGTCAAAACTCTGATATCTCTATCATTAGAATAAAAAAACTCCTGAGGATAATATGTCAACGAGAAAACGGCTATTTCAACATATATTTGGCGATGGTTATGAATCGGAGGATGATTTAATAAATAGAGATGATACAGTAGAAATAGGGGAAGAATTTGATGTGGCACACAATGAAGAAAGTTCAAATAATGATGCTTTTGACATCGATAATAGTCCAACTGATGATGCTTTCGACATCCAAGACGGTCCTTCTGATGATAGGCCTAACATCGGCGAAGACGTTGCTAACATTGAAGAAAGTTCAGCTAATGATGCTTTTGACATCGATGATAGTCCAATTAATGATGCTTTCGACATCTAAGATGGTCCTACTGATTATGTGCCTGACATCGAGGAAGACATTGCTGACATTGAAGATAGTCCAGCTGATGAGGTGGCCGAAATGCAAGATAGTTCGATGAATAACCTTAACGCTGAAACAGGTCTTGAACCAGGCATGTATTTTGCAAGTTTGGATAAACTTTTTCAAGCATATCAATACCATGCAAAGTTGAAAGGATTCTCAGTGGCAAAGAGAGGAGGACACAAGGGCTGTGATAGTGAGAGAAAGTATCAAACAATAAGCTGTGACAGAGGTAGAAAATCAGATGCGAAAAGGAAAACCAAAAGGAGAAGTTGCCCTGCATATTTAAATGCAGTGAGGAGAGAAGGGGGTTGGGTTGTTAGTTCAATTAAAAATGAACATAACCATGACCTTATTTTGGACATGAGTAGGTTAATGGCTGCTCACAGGAAATTGAGTCCCAGTATGAAACGAAATCTTATAGCAAATGATATTGCAGGCATTAGGCCATGCAATAGCGTTAGACTTATGACAGTATAATGTGGTGGCCCATAGAATTTAAGCTGCACTAGGCAGAACTGTAGGAATTTCATCCATGGTGTAAGGAAGAGGATGCTAGGTGAGGGAGATGCCGAGTTAATTTGACAGTTATTTATCTGGATACAACGGCAAGAGAGGGAATTTTTCCATTCCATCGATGTTGTTGATGAAGGTAGACTGAGAAATGTCCTGTGGATCCATCCTCGTAGTAAAGCTGCATACGAAGAATTGCATGACGTTATCAGATTCGACCCACATATCTTGTTAACCGTTACAACATGCCATTTGCAACTGTTGTCGGTGTCAACCACCATGGACAATCTATTTTGTTAGGATGTGCTCTAGTTTCCCATGAAGACGTTGAATCTTTTAAATGGCTTTTCATGACATGGCTAGATGGCATAGGCAACATACATCCAACAACTATAATTACCGATTAATGTGAGAGCATAAAACGTGTTGCAAGGGAAGTGATGCCCAGCACTGTTCACAGATTTTGCATGTGGCATATAATGTGCATGGTTCCTGAAAAATTCAAGCACATTAGGGAATTTAGTAAAGTAAAATATGAATTTAGAGCTCTAGTATACAACAGCTTGACGATTTCAATGTTTGAGGAAAACTGGAGCAAATTTTTAACAGACTACGGACTGGAGAGGAATGATTGGCTTGCTAAGTTGTGGTCTGAAAGGAAAAGCTGGGTACCAATTTACCTGAATTACCTATTTTGGACTGGAATGGTGTCAACTCAGTGGAGTGAAAGTATGCATATATACTTTGATGGATATATTAATGCAATGAATACACTGAAGCAGTTTGTAGAGCAATATGAGATAGCTTTAAGCGAGAAAATTGAGAAAGAGTTCCAAGCTAATTATGACTGCAAACAGAATAGTTTATTATGCGTTTCATAATTTCCCTGGGAGAAGGTTTTCTAAGGGGCTTTCACCTATGCAATATATACACAAGTTCAAGAACAAATAAAGAGAACTTGGTACTGTCACGTTGAACGTTTAAAGGTAGTCCAATCACCAACACCTGAGAATGACATTGAAAAGCTGAAAGTACATGAACGACCAATAGTCAACGATTATTAGCGAATAAAATTCCTTTACACTATTGAGTACAGGGAACAAAGGAATTATTTTGAATGCGATTGCAAGAAGTTTGAATCAGCTGGTATTCTATACTGCCACATTTTCAATGTTATGTCCAAAAAAAATATTCAAGTGAACAACGAGAGGTATGTGCCGAGGAGGTGGAGAAAGGACGTTCAATGTCGCTATTCCAAGATATTCTTTGTTGTTATCCAAACATAATAGAGGAGTACAAGAAATGCATGGAACTTTAAAAATTATTCAACCATTATCTGATTTGGCGATTGATGACATAAGAAAATGGAAGTTTTTAAAGGAAGGATTGGAAACAATTGTTACTAAATTGCAGAATTGGAATGCACCTGCAAATAATGACTGTGAAAAGGGTGGTGATGTTAATGTCAATAAAGACATAACTGGTGCACCACTTCTTGACCCTTGTGTCACAATCACACGTGGAAGGCCACATAGCAATCATCATTGACCATTCTATGAAGGAAATGGCGCTGGACGGAACAATGGTGGAGGTGGTCGAGGTGGTGGTAGAGGAGGTGGAGGAGAAAGTGGTCGAGGTGGTGGTAGAGGAGGCGGAGGAGAATGTGGTGGTAGAGGAGGCAAAGGAGAAGGTGGGTGAGGTGGTGGTAGAGGAGGCGAAGGAGAAGGTGGTCGTGGAGGTGCTTGAGGAGGTGGTAGAGGAGTTAGTCGTAGAGGCAGAGGAGATGGTAGTGGAGGTGGGGGAGGTGCTCCTGGAGAAGGGCGAGGTGTTGTGTCCCAACCCAAATGCACCGGTACAAAGTAGTCAATATAGTCGAACACCTTTAAATGCCAGCAAAAAAGGAAGGTCGAGTAATAATATTTATGCATAACAATTTGAGATGTATGAATAACTTTTTTAAAACGATATGCATTAAGATTAATATTATTAATAGGTTGTAGTGTTAATGTTGGTTGAATCAAATATGCATTGTCATTTTTATATCATATGATTTTTATGAACTCACATACAGATCGGGGGGGGGGGGGGGGGTTCAATTTTCCAATACAACATCCTAAGGCGGTCATACAATTAAATTATGCCTCATAATAATCAAGTTCATCATCTGCGTCGTAACATTCTTCTCCTCCAACCTGGTAAATCATTTCCTCTTCATCTGAATTATATGGATCGAGCAATTGAAATGCAACATTTCCCTCCTCATGCGACGGCGAATCGTAGGAAATCTCCTCACCGAGATATGGGTGTTTTTTGTGAACCTGCAAATCTATGATTTCTTTTGTCCATATTCAGAAGTGGAGGGATAACCCTTCACATATATTGTAGTGGTTGACAATGTCCTACCACCCTTCATCCAAATTTTTTTTTTCTATGGACTTATCAACCTCCTCCACCACTATCACTGGCCACAGGTGATAACGGGCATGTTTGGTTATCCTTACTATTACTTGACTTGCAATGGGCTCCATCATATTCCTCAGAGCGCTATTTGGGATAGTCTGAATGGCAACATAATATGCCAATCAAAATCATATATCATAAAAGAATACAAGAATATAAAAATAATGTGTGTATATAAAACATCATGATACTCACTATTGTATTAATCTCTCCCATTATTTCGTGCTTAAAAAAACAACATGTTTCTATAGTTTCTCCAATCTGCGGACTTCCTAGTAGTGATTCAGCCATTGATGTATTTTATAGTTCAACAAATCTCAGAATAGTATAAGTTAATAATTTCATTTTCAAATCTAAAATATATAGTGGTGAAGTTGTACATCTTAAGTATTCCAAATGACTCGACTAGATGGTAGAGTCATTTTATCAAAATTTGATCCATAACAATTAATGTTTGTCTTGGAATAATTTACAAATTATGATATTGTTAATAATAATTATATATTGTTAATTTAATTTCACATTCAAAAAGGATTTTGCACCATCCATATATTTAAACTAATAAACTTAACAATTTTTTGCATAAAATAAAAATCATTAACACATCAGATTGTGGGATTGTTCTTGGGGTCACGTAACCTGGCCTCAGCAGAAGCTATTTTGGACTTCATTTTTTTGAATCATATTGCATTGCAACTCTAATTGTGCATTCATATTATCAAACATAATTTTCATTAGCCCCATTCGTTCCATCGTTTCTTCATTTTCCTCTTTCATCATATTGGTAGTGATCTCAACAGTCTGAAGTTGAGCATTCTTCATGTTTATTTCCGTTTTAAGCTGTTCATTGGATTTTTTCAGTCTTTCAATCTCCCACATGTATGATTGATGAAATTCATCTTCATAGCTATGCGCCATTGTTTCACATTGGATAGCCTCATTCCTCTCTTCCTTCAATTGATGTGATGATTTAAGCAAATTGGCAATATATTACGCTTTGTATGCAGTTCGCTCCCTGTCCACCCAGTATGCATATTCATACCCATTCTACATTACAGAAATGACAATAACATGTAATTGACCAACAACATCATAAATTTAAATTGTTGTAATGATTTTTTATGATATTAACTTACAGTGCGAGATTGACAACAAAGGAACCTCCGCCTTGGGTTGATGTCATCTGTGCACACCATAAGAACAACTGGCTTTCTGCAGTAACATTCCAACTCCATTGCAGTTTGTAGATGTATCAAAATATTCAGTATGTCTGTTTATAAAAATATTTTAATGTGTAATTGTGGTGAAGTGATGCTAAATAATGAAGGTAATGTAACTCTTTGTGAAGTGATATACATTAGGTTATAATCATCACATTAGCCGGCCTATGAATCCACTTGGTATTTATTATTCATGAGTTTCAAGAATATATTAATAGTTGTGATGACATCCCGTTTTTTTTTTGTTTGAATTTCGAAGATAACCCAATCACACTATTAAGTTTCATATTTTTTTTTGTAAAAAAACTACAAACTTACACTATTTTACACATACTATCATCCTTGAATACAAACATAATTTTTATTAAACTTCTTAGACAAATCAAACAACACTGTCCAAGTTTAAGTTTCATTTTACTAATGAATTTCGTACATAAACGTTTAGTTTTATAGTTCATTCATATGTCATATTCGTATAATGTTACTTACTTGATCAATACATACTATCATTTACTTTATTTTTTAATTTATTGATCAACCGATTAGGAAAATGAAACCAAAAAGTTTCATTCAAAGTCTCTTCACTTGTTTTTTTTTAAATAGGTTAATTTTCTCACATATGACATTTTTTTAACATATTGAGCCATTTTTTTTGAACTTTTTCCACTATGTGCTTGGACCGATCGAAACAATGATAACTTCTTACAGTTTAAATTTTTAACTCAACTTGTTTTAATTTCTTGTTCAACAACAGTCTTTCTTGTTCAACCGATTAGAAAAATGAAACGGCTGGTCACTTCACTAATCACATGGTGATATTTTTCAAGAACTTGCCCCATGCTATTTATGGACATTGATCGGCATGTCACTTCACTTTATTTTTAGATTATCATTTTAATATGCCATGGTAAAGTTAGTTATGCTAGAAAGTAGATACACAAATCTTAACATTCACATAATTTGATTTTTAAATATACTAATATCCAAATAAATACCGGCAATGGTGAAATCATAAACAATGTCATAAGGCAATAGATTATTTTGTAACTTCTACTACAGGTTCGGTCTCTCCATGAGGTGGGGGACCATACTTAATTTGCTTACACTTGATTATTCTTATTTGCAAATTTATGATTTTTGATGTCCTTATCCAAAAGTTCAGCAGATGCCCCTCACGTATTTAGTAATGGTTTACAATTTCCTGCCACCCTTGACCCAAGAACATCCTGTTTCTATCGACAATAAGGTCTTCGATGATCCTTACTTCCTAAATGTGGTATGGCACTTCTCGGGTGATTCAGATTGTAACAGTACTTGCAAGTGGCTTTGCCAATTGACGGATAATGCTGTCTGGAATAGTCTGTAATGAAACATGATTCTTATTCATGAGAAAATAATATGAAATCAAGATTAATCAAAAGAAATTTACACCTTCAATAAATGTGAAATAACATATGATACTACTCGCCAAAGTAGAAACTGGTTCCGTTACCATATGGCAGAAATAACCTTACTTTTCAAGCTCTCTAGGCAATATATATTTTGGATGTGAAGCAGCCATATTAATATCTCTAAATGGATAAATATGGGATCACATGTGTTTTCACTTACAATTGTCCCATATATAAACCAACTATTTTGAACACTCTCCCCCTTAACCCTAAACACATTAGGAACACTCTATATGTAATTAAATATCTGCGTGTCATTATCCAGTCGTAAAGTCAATTCATGATGATATCCATGTATAGATATAATTGCAAATAATTAATTTAGCTATAAGTACCAGTACCAATACAAAAGGTCACTTCACTTCATTTTACATAACTTTTGCATTATAACAGTAAATATGAATTATTTTTTGAGGGCTGTTAGGGTATTGCAATGCCTATGAGGACGTTGTCCTTTAAAACGACGTAGCACTACTGCTATATTATGATTTATTTAAATGGCAACATACTATTATATTTTACTAAATATAATCACATAAATATGGTACAATAATAAAAAATGTGTCACATGACGACTGTTAGGATTTTACAAACTACGTTACATATTATAACACCTAATATAAACTTAACAAAAAGAAAAATAATACAAACATTATGATAAGAATAAACAAACACATAGATAAAAAATAAATTACACCCTATCGAGATAGGGACTATAGTACTCCATGATGTGTTCTAGCATTGCGAGATCATAAATGTCCTCATCCACCGGTCCTTTGAACATGCATCCAAATTCCCAAAATTCTATCCCGCCCCAAAAATTGCTGGAATTATAAGTAAATCTTCGTTGTTCATCATTATATCCAAATAAATCAGAGTCAAAAAAATTTGGTATGTACCACAACACCAAATTATGTCTACTGTTGTAAATATATGAAAAATATCCTCCTCCTAGTATATAAAATGGTCCAATGGTGATCGAGAAATTTCTGATTTCGATGATCTTCTTATCGGATATGAAATCATGTAAGAATGGATATTCCTGACTGAAATTGATATTTCTCCAGAAAAATCCAAAAAATTCAGGACACACCTAGCAGAATCCTCCATCGATCGCCATTCCATTAGTTCAACTTATGTTCTTCTACTGCTCCACTACTTTGAGGCCTTTATTCTATGGTGGAGCATCAACTTTTGATCAGAATAAATAGTCATTTGGTTGTGAATATTACTTACCATTCTATTGGGGGAGACAATTTGGTATTGATCAAGCCTCCTATCCTAAGAATATGGCAATTGATATGGCCACTCTGCCCTCAATAAAAGATGATCTATTGAAGTGGGAACAGACTTTGACCCGTATGAAGTGTTGTGTCATGCCAACTACTCAATTTCATATTGATTCTTTTGCAAACTTTTGGTCAGGGAGATACTATGATTTGATCCCTACTCCTATTGCACTGATTATGTCAAGTAATGTGTCTAATACTTCAATGCATCATTTACTTTTGTTGTATTTTCTTTTGTAATATATTTTGTTTTTTTTTCTATACAAAATGTTCTTTTCTTTTTTTTTTTGTTTTCAAAACTTCAGGTTAGACAGCCTTTTCCTTCTCCTTCTCCTACTAGGAAAAGGAAAATAACCACTGATGAGAAAGCAACAATGAAGAAGGAAAAAAACAATTGATGTTATTGAGTAAATGAAGAAATCCAAGGGAACAGGCACCAAACAACATTCAAAAAAGAAAAAGTCACTCTCTTCAGCATCTGCAATCAGAAGGTCAACAAGGATTCAATCAATAAGGAAGTTTGCAAATACAGACGATAATCCTATTGAAATTCTTGATGCTGATATCGTGAGTGTTAAAGAGAATAATGAGTGTGCTGCCTCTGGTGAGATGCCCTATGCTTGTCATTTAGAGACACAAGCTTAGACAAGATTGATCAAGTATAAATAAGTCGTGAAGAAGATTTTCTTTTGGATGTTGATTCTAGAAGATTAAAAGAAATTTTGACCCACAGTCAACAGGTATTTTCACTTACTATAAAAAAAAGTTGGTGAATTGGATTTATTTTTGCTGGTGAATTGGATTTTTTATTTTTTATTTTTTTACTGTTACATATGTGTTACTTCTCACAGATTCTAAATAAGTCCCAGAGATTAGAGATTGCTTTTTTAAAGGATTATCTAAAAGATCCTTTGTCCGGTGTCTATTTTAGCTTTCTTGAAGAGGCAAATCAATTTGATCCACCACCAGGAAATTCATTTACGAGGGATGACATCAACTTAGCAAAAAATACATTGAAATTGCCTCCATGACAATTAGATGGACGCAGTCAAATTTGCCCTTTTATGTCTTTTGAATGCAGCAACAATGCCTGAGCATAAATGATCCATTTTTGAAGCAATACATAGAGTAGAATCCATTTTTCTTGATGTTGATCAGGTAACCAAAACCCTTAAGGATAAAATAAGCAAGCTAAAATATGTCACAATGCAATTCAATGACCAAAAGAATACGATGGATGCAATTGATGATCTTTGTAATGAATTTTCCAACATCTAGTCAGAACATTAAACCACTGGACAACTCATTGCTAACCTAAAGAAGGAAATAGAAGAACTTGAGGCGCACGAGGTGAATCTTTTAGCCAATGCCTAGAGAAAGAAACATATTTTAAGGAAACAATATGAAGCCAGTAGCATAATGCTAATTGAATGACGTGATGAGGCAAGAAAATGGTAAGAAGATAGCAAGGAAGCAATTAAGGTTCGAGAAGCTTGTTGCTCTTAATGGCGGGGACTCAGCTCATTTGATTTTGACTCTATTTGAAACATGATATGTGTTTAACAATAACTTTTGTTAATGACTGTTCAAGTTATTTATATTTTGAGCTGTTGATGTTTAAGACTCAATTATACAGTTATTTTGTGGATTTTATCGATTTAAATCACAATCTTTTTATTTTATTTTTGACATCAAGCATAGTCATTCTATTTAGACACCCAGTAAAACGTGCACAATTAGTAGTAATATATGGTTGGTAAATTTATTTATTTTAAAGTATAATAATGTCAAACATTATGATACATACTTCAACTATATAACAATATTATTATGATTTACATTAACATTGGGTATTCTAACATAAAAAAAAATCATTATTAAGTATTAAAAAATGCCAAGGTACACTAAGCCATATCTCTAACAATATGAACTTTACATATTCAATTCAAAATACTCAATTTATCAAACAAGGATGACCCAATATAGGGTATAACATCTGTATTTTTTTATTTTCCCACCTAAACCGCTATTATTAGGTTTGCACGAGATAGTCGCTATACATCTATAAATAGAAGCCTCCTTCATGCATTTCAAGTGCACACCAAAGTGATCAGAATATCGAAAGTGAACATTTCAGATATGGATGGTCATAAAAACAAATGGGATGTTTGTAGAAGGCGGGGTTTAGCGCGCACTCAAGTTTATTGCAACCGTGACACTGTTTGAGCTCAGGACTCTAGGGAACACACTAACTACTGTCGCAAAAACATGGCATGGAGATGAGGAGTCGCCATCTAGGGTAATAACTGGGACAAATCGAAAGTGGTGGTAACTTGATTCTCTAATACAAGCTAGCACCACAACGATGAGTTTTGGATACGGAATACCAACTTCTTTTAGTCTTGTGTTCATTTAGAATTATTTTATGAATTACTATCTTATTCCCTAATTACATGCAATTTCATTAAACCCTAATTGAACATCCATCTAATCCTAAGGTAACCAATTCATGAAAAACCACATAAAAAATGCATTCAAGTCGTAACGTCCCTAAATCTAAACTATATTTGATTTTAATTTTAAGTTAGCTAAATCTACATATTTTATTTACAAATGAAATGGAACTAAAGGTGGGCCTACATTTTGATGATTAGTGAGTCTAAATCTATTTATTTTAATTCTAAAGAAAATGAGCCTAAGTCTATTAAATTTTAAAAGAAAAAAGAAATGAATTAGTGAGCTTAATTCTAATTAATTTTAATTAAATGAAATGATTCTAAGTCTACAAATTATGAAGAAGGCTTTATTAATGGGTTGAGGTAAGTCTAAGTTAATTTTATTTAACTAAAAAATGGGCCTAAAATCTAAATTAACCTAATGGGCCTGAATTAATTTTAAAGTTAATTAAAT
>CATIWM010065329.1:0-19347 GCA_949671775.1 Mallotus repandus
TCTCAATGTGAGAGTACCATCATAAACATCAATAATTGCTCTTACAGTGTATAGAAAAGGCATACCAAGGATCAAAGGAATCTCCTCATCCTCTTTAAAGTCAAGGACTACAAAATCAACTGGAAAAATGAATTTCTCAGCGTTTACTAGCACATCTTCCACTATGCCTGCTGGTTCCTTCACTATCCAATCTGCAAGTTGCAATATGATACTTGTGGGTTTTGCTTCTCTTTGCCCCAATTTCTTGTAAATAGACAAAGGCATAATATTAAAGCTCTTTGAAATTTTAAATTTCCAACAGAACATAGAATAGTGAGACTCCCTTTTTCAAAGGAAGTTTATTCCAGATTATTGCACTATACTCCTTTGTGAGTGTGACTGTCTCATACTTCTATAACTTCTTTTTATTAGAAATTAGCTCCTTTAGAAACTTGGCATACTTTGGCATTTAGGAAAGGCATTCCACAAGAGGCATATTGATGTGAAGAGCCTTAAGCCTCTCCATAAATTTTGCATACTGATGATCATTCTCTAGTTTCTTTAACCTTTATGGATAAGGAACTGGAGGTACATAAGGCTTTATAGTTGGTGGTGTTGATTTCTCAATATGTTGCTTATTCTTGCCTCCTTCTTCTTGTTCCTTCTCTTCTTGCACCTCAACCCATTCATCTTCTTATTCTTTCTCCTCTTCCTTCTTATTTTCTTTCTCATATTCCACAGTTGCTTTTGGGGGTTGAATTTTTGTCCCACTCCTTAAGGTAATAGCCTTCAACTGTTCTTTTGGATTCTTTTCATTGTTACTTGGCAAAGATTATTGACAAAGAATTTGCTAATTGCCCCATTTGCACTTCTAAATTATAGATAGAAGAAGAGTGATTCTTGAACATGAGCTGAATGTCTTGGTACATCTGCTAAAATATGTTTTCCAACCTCTTTGTGGCCTCATCTTGTTGGTTCATTTTTGTGGACATCACATCCATTAACTTTTTAAACTTATTCTCTAAAGAAGTCCCTGAAGATGAACCTTTTTGATGCTGAAAATTAGGTTAGTGGTGTTGTGCATTCTGCCTTCCAAAACCTGGTGCCTATGGTCTCCACTAGTTATTTCCTTGATTGCTTCAGGAAAAATTAGGATGATTTCTCCAACTTGGATTTTAGGTGTTGCCATGTGTAGACGGCGGGGTTTAACGCGCGCCCAAGTTTATTGCAACCGCGACACTGTTTGAGCTCAGGGCTCTAGGGAACACACTAACCACTGTCACAAAGACATGGTGTGGAGATGAGGAGTCGCCACCCAGGGTAATAACTGGGAAAAATCAAAAGTGGTGGTAACTCGATTCTCTAATACAAGCTAGCACCACAACCAGGGGTTCTGGATACGGAATACCAACTTCTTTTAGTATTGTGTTCATTTAGATTTATTTTATTAATTACTATCTTATTCCCTAATTACATGCAATTTTATTAAACCCTAATTTGAACATCCATCTAACCCTAAGGCAACCAATCAATGAAAAAGCACATAAAAAATGCATTCAAGATATAATGTCCCTAAATCTAAACTATATTTTAATTTAAGTTAACTAAATCTACATATTTTAATTACAAATGAAAATGAAACTAAAAATGGGCCTACATTTTAATTAATTAGTGAACCTAAATCTATTGTTTTTAATTCTAAGAGTGGGCCTAAATCTATTAAATTTTAAAGAAAAAAAGAAATTAATTAGTGGGCTTAATTCTAATTATTTTAATTTTAAAGAAAGTGGGCCTAAGTCTACAAATTATGAAAGAGGCTTTATTAATGGGCTAAGTCTAAGTTAATTTTATTTAATTAAAAATGGGCCTAAAATCTAAATTAACCTATTGGACCTAAATTAATTAATTAAATCTAAAATCTAAATTAATTAATTAATTAAGCCTAAATTTAATTTTAAAGGCCTACTGATTAAATGAATTAGATCTACATGTGGGCTTGAAGCCCAAAACAAATAAAATTAAAAACAAGCCCAAATAAAAAGTAAAAAATAATAGATAAAAAAAGAAATATTACGTGATTTTTTCTAACCCTAATTTTAATTACATACAACCTAAAATTAATCTAAAGCCAACATTAATTTTAATTGAATTACCAAATGAAACCTAATTTACTAACCAATTAAAAAACACATATACGTATGATTCTACTATTCCCACTATTGGGGCTATTACAATGATCTATTGAGAACAAAAATTAAAATTAACTACAACCTAAAAAAATAAAATACAAAATAAAATTACAAAATAAATGAATAAAAAATCATAAAACTACGTTCAAATACAAAATTTAATCTATGACATTTCATGGATCTTCATAAGTTTTTTTCTCCACAGTGGATTCAAATCACCCATCCATAATCATAAACACAAAAAATAAATAAGGATTAGTAACTAAAAAATAAAAATAAAAATTAAATCAAATAAAATCAAAATTAAATAGAATAAAAATAATCAAACAAAATAAAAAGAGAAAGGAGTAGAAAAAGAACTAGTTTGATGAATGCAGTATTGATTCCCCTCAGAAGGTGATCACCATTGATGAAAGCTTGTGGCTTTTGTTGTATTTGTCTGTAATTTTGATTTATTTGGATTTGATTCACGGCTAAAACTTGAAAAAAGTACGTGAAAAATAAAGAAAAATGGATGTGTTTTGGTTGACGGCTAAGAATTAGAAAAATTAGAGAGAAAAGAAAATCAAAAACCCTAGCCTCCTCCTATGTGAAGAAAAAATCACGTATTTATAAAACACCATATTGTAACCCTAATCTGATTACATGATAAAAATAAAATAAAATAATTTAGTTTTATTATTTATCTAAAAAAAATCAATTTACCCACACATTTATCGAATAAAATAAAATATTTATCAAAATAACCTAATCAAAATCTATGGATAAATAATAAATAAATAAATAAAAGAAGAAAAAAAAACAAGCAAACAAGCACGGGCGGAAGGCCATTTGGCCACTATTCACTTATAATAATTTGGCCGAAGTTGGCCAACTTCGGCCCTTTTCTTTTTTTTTTTGCTTTTGAAAAAAAATTTGAAATTTTTTTTTATATTTTTTTTAAAAATTAAAAAGATAAATAAAATAAATAAAATTTAAAATAAATCTTAAAAATAATTTACAATTTAGTTCAAAACCAATAAATAAGATCCAATAAGTCTAATTTCATAGTCTATTTTCATCATCGGGTCCTCTATCGCATCCGTACTCTAGTAATCCTGAAATTGGGTGCTTACAACCCCATGTACATCACTTACTAATTTAAGCAAAATAGGAGAAAAAGGCTAGAAAGCAAGAACACAACCCTGCACATCACCTACCAGTTTAAGCAAAACAGGAGCAAAAGCTAGAATTAAATAATACACATTATTTCATATATGTTCACTACTGGTGATATAGTTCACAGTAGGCATATAGTATTACTGAATGTTTTAACTTTTCAAAAGGTAACAATTATTTGCATTTTGGTCCCTGTCTGTATTTATCTTTTATTAGCCCCCTCAAAGGTTCACAACAAATTATACAACATAGGGAATCTTGAAAAATAGCTCTGCATCAAATATGTCACTACCAGTTGGTCCCAGACCATCCTTACTTATCTTCAGGATTTTTGTTGCTTGTAAGAAACAATTATTTACTAACAGATTCAAAGTTCAATCTTTGCATCCTTCACATTAGGGGTGTCAAAACGGGTAATAACACGCGAACACGATTTACCTAACACGAAAAATTAGCAAATTAGTGTTGAAATTAAATGGGTTCATGTTGGAAACGGGTCGACCCATTTATAACACAGTTTCACTAGATCATGTCGCAAGTTGACACACGAATCCCTTTACAACCCATTTAATTATAAGTGTCGTGTCAACTCAACAAGAAATGACACGATCCATTAAAAATATATATAATTTGTTATGATTTTAAATAGTAAATTAGTAATTTACTACAAATTTTTTTATAATGCAAACTGCTAAATTATAAACATTATTTTAATTTTTTTGGTGAAAAATAGTATTTTTATAAATTATAAATGTTGTATAGGTTAAATGGGTTGTGTTGAATTTTATGACCCGCACAACCCATTTAAATAAATGGGTTAAACATATTGTGTTCGTGTAACACATTTAATATTTGTGTTGTGCTAGGATTGAAATTTTGACATGGTTAATAAATGGGTCGTATTCGTGTTGACCCTTGAAAGAGGCCTTTGGGGGGGGGGGGGGGGGGTGAATAGGGCAAATTAAAAATTAAAAGAAAATTAAGACTTAATCAAGAATTAAAGAAGAGTTAAGGGGAAAGAGCAAGAGAAGAACTCAATCACACAAGATTTAAGGAGTTTGGTTCACAACCGAATCTACATTTCCGCCTAACTTATCCCCAAGTTAGGATTTTTAATACCCGCTTCAATCTTATTAATCTAGATTGAGTTTACAAGAGTTTTGTGGCTCAACTCTAACCTTTACAACACAATGAGCTTTTGAAAGCTAAACTCTAACCAATAATCAATCACAAGTGTTTTGAGGCTTACACTTGAACCTAAACCACTAGCATTAACTCCTCACTTTCCTTTTTTAACCCAAGAAAGAAGATGAAGAAGAGAGCTAACCTAGCACACAACCAACATTCAAATACAATTGAGAATTTTAAGAATTGAGAGAGTTTTTCAAAGAGATTAATTGCTCAACCAACTTGTGTAACTTCTTAAATGAAGTTCCAAGGCTTCAATTTATTGTTAGAGAGTGAAAAATGACTGTTGGAAGCCATTAAATTCATTCCAATCTCTTTCTTCTTTATTTAATGCATTTTTAGCTTTTATTGGAATTCAGATGCTCGGGATCGTGAGCGTAGGCTCAGGATCGTGAGGGTTGAAAAATATAACCGTTGCTTGTAAAAAGTGACCGTTGGTGACGTTCACGGTCTAGTCACGGTCGTGAGGGCAGACTGTGACTGTGAGCATGGCAGTCTTTTTTTTTTTTTTTCAATTCAAGCATGAGTCACAGCTGGATTGTGAGGGTAGGCTCGGGATCATGAGGGTAGTCCTTAGGATCGTGAGCGTAGGCTATCCTCACTTAAAATTTTTCATTTTACCTCTGAATGCACTTCTTTGCATTTGGTCTTTTTTCATGCTTTGTAGAACATGTGTAGGGGTCTTTAAACGCTTGAAATGTCCTCAATTATGTTCCAAATCTTGGTCAAATTACTTTTCTTTTATTGAATGTAATTGAGTAACTATGCTTATAATTACACTTAAATAAAGAGCATTAGAGGTCCAAAAATGTTTGTTAAAGTTAAAATGAGGATGAATTATCATTTGATCATGCAAATATTCTACAATCTCCCCCTTTTTTACCTTGACAAACAATTTTGAATGATAAAGAAATCATAAGTACAAGTGTGTGCAAGCTTGCATAAAATGCTCCCCCTCAATTTATACTAAGGGGGTTTTAAGCTTTTTAATACTCTCCCCCTTAATATATGCTTGGGTGGATAAAAGAAATTTAACATTTAAAAGAGATATAAGTATATGTGTTTAATTGGCTCATAAGAAATGTATTTATTTATTTAATTATTTAATAAAGCATCAAATATACAAGTCATGAATGCAAATATCCAATTCATTAAAGCTCAACATTCATATTTGAATTCATTACTCAAAATCTCACTTTTGTCCCCTGTTTGTCAAAGGAAACAAATAAAAGAGGAAATGGAGAATGATGAGAAAGAGAATTAAATTGATAACAAAGACATTTTGATATGCGAAGTACATTAACACAAGCATAGATATAAACATAAACATAGGAGTAAACATAAACATAAGCATAAAGAAAATAGGTCCTAAGGAAGAAAAAATTAGGCTTGATCATGTCTATCACCACTATGTCCTTCATCTCCATGGCCCCCTTGAGATGGTGGATGAGAGAAAGGTACCCATTGGCATTGGTAGTGTTGTTGCTCATATAAATAGTGGACATCATATTGCAAATAAGAAATATGATTATCCACTTGATCAAAGCGAGAATTAAAATGGCGTTCCACTTGATCAAAGCAATTATTGAAGTTGGATTCCATTAAGGACATACAATCAAAGAGATCACCAACCCATTGAGGTTCATTTACATAAGCTTGGGCACCTCTAGAGGACACCCCTAATTCTTTTCCTTTGAGGAGGAGCTTGAGGTGGTACTTCTAGTGCTTCCATTTCTTGAGAGGTGAAATGATCAATCTCATCACAATATTGTTCAAGCTCTTCATCCATTGCTTGTGCAACTTTTTCCCCTTTCTAAAACCATATGTTATTAACCCTCTTGTATTGCTTGGAGTTTTTTATGAAGGCATTATCAAGAAGGGTAGATGGATAAGACTCTAGAGAATTTGGGTTGATGTTGAAATAGGTGGCAATTTTAGTAATGAATGCCCCTATATATAAGTTCCCCGAAGCACTATCACTAATCAACCACAATTTCCATTGAAAGAGTCTACCCATGTAAAATTATGTTGTCATCAACCATATAATGAAGTAGGAAGAGGTTTTCAAAAGAAATGGCTTCATGGCTTTGGCCTCTTGCATTAATAGAAAAAACAAGAAACCTTTAAATATACCAAAGGGCTTTGGATTGAAAGGAAGAGGATTTGGAATGGCCAGCATGGAATCTAGAGGCGGTGGGTTTGCAATGTTGGCACCAAAAGTTGTTGGGAGACCAATTTGTGTTGACTTAAGAAAGGCCTCCTTGAGTGAACCCAAATAACACATCAAATTCTTGAGCGGTTAAAAACCAATCTCTCCCTCCCAATTTAAATCTCATGCTATTAGGAGGATTGTTGTTATCAAAGGAATGAGTTCTAAGGCAATAAGAGGATAAAAACTCAACAAATAGTTAGGGACACGTAGGTTGAATATCAAAAGCAATGGTAGAGAGTCCTACCCTAGTAAAGAGAGTTTCTACCTTATCAAGACATCCAAGTTCTTCAATAGTGGTTTTGTAAATGTATTTTGAAGGAATTAAATTCCTTTGGGAGAAAGCTTGTGTTCTTACACTAATTTGAGTATTGTTGTTGTATATTGGAGGAGACGATCTTGGATTTTCTTTAAGGGCTCTTCTTGGAGGTGGTGATGGAGTGGTAGCTTGCCTTGAAGATTTTTTAGGAGCCATAATTGGAAAAAAAAATGGAGGGAATAATGATGCAAATAATGCAATGGATGCAAAAAAATAAATAAATTTCAACAAGTGCAAAATAAAAATTTAAAAGCGCAAGAAGTGCAAAATGAAATTTAAAAATAAAACATTTACATTGCAAGAGGTGCAAAATAACTAAAAATTTAAATTCCAAGAGGTGCAAGATAAATGAAAATTTAAATTTAAATTTAAATTACAAGGAAGGCAAAATAACAACAAAGAAAAAAAAATTAAGAGAATGCAAGAATGGAAAAATAATGAAAAATAAAAATTTAACGAGTAGATGAGAGGAGAATTGAGTGAGGAAGGAAGAGTAAGTAAAAATGGAGTTGTGAAGAGAATTGAGTAAAAACGAAGTGAAAATGGGGGTTTAAATAGGCAAAGAAAATGAAGTGAAAATGGCCTTTTAATGAAAGAAAAATAATAAAATATAGAAAATGGACGTTGGGGACTTGAAATGAATGAAAAATGGCCTGACAATCAGCTAAAAAATGGCAGAGAAAGCGGTCAAAAAATTCAGAAAGAAAAAAATTGCCAAAACTATAGGTGAAGAAGGCTTTTGGATCTAGGCCTGGGCCATGCTCATGAGTGGGTCATGGTCTTGAGCGTGGACCGTGATGGTGGCAAGCTAGGAAGGGGGCGAGCAAGCTGGAGCAAGGGAGACAGGCCCACGCTTACTGTTTGCTCACGAGCCTGAGCATGGACCGTGAGCGAGCCTGACTCCAAGGCCCAATGGACAGTAGCTGGTTGCAAAATTACCACTAGCCCCCCGAACTATTCGAAAGCTTTCAGGCACGTCTAAAAAGTGTTGCAATTTAGTCCAAATGGACTTAATTGAACATAATTGAAAAAAATTTAAGCACAAATCCATTTTGATTAAGAATTAGGGCTAATTTAAAAACAATTGAGCATGCAAATGTAGAGTTGCACAAACATTTTATTTTTTACTAAATTTAAATAATTAATTATGAAATAGCAAAAATAAAAATAACATCCACATATGATTTAATTAATTAAAAAAATGTACACATGTGAAAAATAATTAAATGCAATGAAAAATTCTTCATGTAAATTTTTTTTGGATATTTTGAATATTTTGATTATGAGCCAACATGCACAATAAAATTCAAGAATAGGTATTTAAAATAAATAGGCAAATAATCAATATCTCACATGCTAAGATATCAAAGAATTTCAAAGAAGCATATCTACAAGCTTAAGAAGAAAAAAAAAAGCATACAAACAATGAATAAGAAGGACTAAGAAGCTTAAAGATGCAACAATCAAGCATATAATGATTACAAGCACTTAACACAATATCATTCAAAAGAGATTGACAAATAAATGCATGAGGGAATCAAGTCAAATTAGCACCGTCAATCATTCCAAGTTCATGCCTAATGAAGTTCATTCTATCTTCATTAAGTGGCTTGGTAAAAATGTCCGCTAGTTGGTCATTAGTGTCTACAAATTCAAGGTTAATGTGACCTTCTTGAACATGATCCTTAAGAAAATGATGTCTAATATCTATGTGCTTAAGTTATAAAGTGTTGGATGGGATTTTTTCTTAAATTAATAGCACTTGTATTATCACATTTAATAGGAATGTGATCAACAATGATCCCATAGTCCTTTAGTTATTGTCCTTGCCACAATACTTGTGAACAACAATAACTCACTGCAACATACTTGGCTTCGGTGGTGGACAAGGCAACCGAGACTTATTTTTTGCTAAACTAAGACACAAGACATTGACCTAGAAATTGACAAGTCCCAGAAGTGCTTCTTCTATCTAATAAACTTCTGGAGAAATTTGCATCTGAAAAACTAACAAGGTTAAAAGAGGGACTTTAAGGATACCACGAACCTAAATGCAAGGTTCCAACTAGGTACTTAAAGATCCTTTTAATAGCATTCAAGTGAGACTCTCTAGGACTAGATTGAAATCTAGCACACAAGCATGTAGCAAACATTATATTCGGTCTACTTGCGGTTAAATAAAGAAGAAATTCGATCATACCTTTATATCGCTTTTCATCAATCAGTTTGCCATTCTCATCTTTATTGAGTTTGGTGGTGGTGCTCATAAGTATCTTATTTGACTTAGCTCTATCCATACCAGACTTTTTGAGGTTGTCTTTTGTGTATTTTGCTTGGTTGATGAAAATTCCATCCTTGAATTGCTTGATTTAAAGTCTAAGGAAGAATTTGAGTTCACTCATCATGCTCATCTCAAATTCTCCTTGCATGCATTAACTTAGAAAACTCTTTACACAAGCAATGATTTGTAGCACCAAATATAATATCATCTACATAAATTTGCACAACAAGCAAATTATTGTTGGATTTTTTTATGAAAAGAGTTGTGTCTACCTTTCCTTTAGAGAATCCTTTCTCTATCAGAAAGGTGCTCAACCTTTCATACTAAGCTCTGGGAGCTTATTTCAATTCATAAAATACTTTGGATAGTTTGAAAACATGGTTTGGCTATTCAAAGTTCTCAAAACCCAGACGTTGCTCAACATACACTTCTTCTTGAATGAAACTATTTAAGAATGCACTCTTAAAATCCATGTAAGATGCAAATGCAAGCAACATTCTAATAACCTCTAACCTTGTAACGGGGACAAAGGTTTCATCATAATCAGTGCCTTCTTCTTCTTATTCCTAGTTATGACACCTTGTTCATTCATCTTATTTCTAAACAACAATTTAGTGCCTATAATAGGATGATGTTTAGGTCTAAGAACCAAGGTCTAAACCTTGTTTTTCTCAAATTGATTCAATTCTTCTTGCATAGCAAGGACCCAAAATTCATCACCCAAAGCATTATCAACATTTTTAAGTTCAATTTAAGAAATGAATGCTAAATTAACAATGGTTTTAAGATGAGATCTAGTGGTTACCCCTTTTGAAGTGTCACCAATGATGAGCTCTTTAGGATGATCCTTATTGAATTGCCAATCTTTGGGAAGCTCCTCCTTGAAAGTGAGTTGAGGGACTTCTTCTTTTGGAGCTTCTAATTCCAAGGGCTTGTTAGTATCATCTTCTCGAAGGTTCATCTCCAAAAATTCATCTACAACATCATCAACACTACCAAAATTCTTTCTAGGAGTAAGTGGGTTAGATTCATCAAATACAACATGCATTGACTCTTCAACTACTAGAGTTCTCTTATAAAAGACTTTATATGCTTTGCTAGAGGTGGAATAGCCTCATAAAATTCCTTCATCAGCTTCAGAGTCAAATTTTCCAAGATTGTACTTGGTGTTTAATATAAAGTACTTGCATCCAAATACTCTAAAATATGAGATTTTGGATTTTTTATTGTTCCAAAGATCATAAGAAGTTTTGTTCAAAATTAGTCTTTTAAAGACTCTATTTGCTGTATAGTAAGAAGTGTTAATGGCTTCTGCCCAAAAGTATAAAGGCGAATTATACTCATGAAGCATAGTTCTAGCCATTTCCATTAGAGTCATATTTTTTCTTTCAACTACCCCATTTTGTTGAGGAGTTAAAGGAGAAGAAAAAGTATGTGAAATACCATTTTCATTGCAAAAGGTTTTGAAAAATTCATTTTCAAATTCGGTTCCATGATCACTCCTAATAGTTGAAATGCAAAACCTTTTTCTTTTTGAAAAGCTTTCAAATGCTTTAAAAGCATCATTCTTATTAGCAAGGAAATACACTCAAATGTATCTAGAGTAATCATTAACCAACACATATGCATAGTGCATTCCACCCAAGCTAGCAACTCTAGTAGGTCTAAACAAATTCATTTGAATTACTTCAGGTGGCCTAGAAGTGGACACTACATTCTTGAGCTTAAAGGAAGATTTAAATTATTTTCCCTTTTGATAAGCATCATAAGGCTTGTCCTTAGTGAACTTGAGTTTGGGTAGACCAACCACAAGTTCATGCTTACTAATTTCATCAAAAAGCTCAAAGTTTGCATGTCCTAACCTTCTATGCCAAGTCGATGTGTCATGGGAAATAGAAACTAAGCATTTGATGTCTTTGTTATCAACCTTATTCAATTCAATGACATAGACATTGTCAACTCTTTCACCACCAAAAATTACTTTTTCCTCATCTAAACTACTAACAAAGCAATTTTTAGGATAAAGAGTGACCTTATTTCCCATGTCACAAAATTGACTTATATTAAGCAAGTTATGTTTAAGACCATCAACAAGCAACACATGATGAATAAATAAGGATTGACGGTTACCAATTTCTCCAATGCCTACTATCTTTCCTTTGGCATTGTCTCTAAATGTGACATGACCTCCATCCTTAGCATCAAGCTTGTTGAATTGTTCCATGTCTCCCGTTAAGTGTCTTGAACATCAACTATCAAGATACCACTTACTTTTTTTTTTTTTTATCTTTGTGGACTTTAAGCGCACCTAAATAAAATAATTCAAACATTCTTTTGAACCCAAACCTTCATTAGTCTAGGTTGGTTAGTTTCAAAGTAGTCCAAAGGAATCAATTTCAAGTGTAGTCTTCTGTAGAAGCACACATTACTAGTGTGACCTTTGTTCATGAAATAAAAACATTCAATATTAGCAAATCTATTTCTTTTAAAAGCATATGATTGCCTAGCTTATGGAGCATGCCTTTTGTGTTGTGGTTGTGTAGCCATCCTAAAGGTCTTTTGTGCCTTAGAAAGAAAGTGAGACATGCACTGACAATGGCATTGTCTATTATGAGGTGATTGTGTAGCATGCTTAGCAGTGTTGTATCTAGTGTACATATAAGCATGTCTAGGTTAAGGCCTCTTATTTTGAGGCTTACCTTTTATGTTAATAAAGGGTGAGTCCTATGAGATTTTCCCTTATTATTAGACACATGAGACCTCTTAGCTTTGAAGGTTTGAGTCTCAAGGGGTTTAAAAGTAGAGGGAATGGAATCACAAGAAGCTTTCACAAAGTTAATGTGAGATGATGATGAAGAGGATATTCCACTAGTCTATCCAATTCCATGAGTATCCCCACAGAATTTTTGAGAGTCAAAAAGACTAGTTAAAGTCTTTTTTCCCTTTATAAGTTTATCAATGGAATTCTTCAATTCTAAGACCTCTTTAGAAAGGTTAAGATTTTCATTATTAGCTTTCTTACGTTGGTCCTCCAAAGAATTTGAGGATTTTAAGTCATTAGCAAGCTTTTCATTTAATTCAACAATTTTAGAGAAATAATTTTTTAAGCTTTCAAATTCCTTGGATAAGTTTGATAGCTCATACTTGTAATGCTTTTTCTTAGAGAGAAGACTTTTGTAGTTAAGCATGAGTTTGCTCACAATAGAGCTCTCATCATCATCATTATTATCATAATCATCCTCACAATTTTCACAATCATCATAAGAAGAATTAGATGTAGATGTTACCTCTTTTTCATCTTCAAGAGCTATGAAGTAAAGGTTGGTCACTTCTTATTGCTCCTCTTCATTTTCTGATTCGGAGGAGTCATCCCATGAAGCTTTGAATGCCTTCTTCTTGTCCTTTGCTCCTTTGTTCTTGAATTTGAGCCTGGGGCACTCACTTTTAATATGACCCGATTTCTTACACTCATAGCAAGTAACCTCTTTGTTCTTCTTACCTTCATACTTCTTGTTGAAGTCTCTAATTCTTGAGCAATTCTTCTTTCTCAAGAATTTCTTGAAGTTCCTTGTAAGCATGGAAATGTCACCATCTTCATCACTAGAATCTTCAAAACTTTCCTCTTTATTATAATCTTGTGATGCCTTCAAAGCAATGATTTTCTTCTTTTCTTCTTTTCATCTTCCTTTTGCTTCAATGTGAGCTCATGTGTCAAAAGCTTACCAATAAGTATGTAAGTTGAAAGCTTTGACAAGTCATGAGCTTCTTCAATAGAAGTGACTCTAGATTCCCAATCCTTTTTAGTAAGGATTCTAAGAATCTTTATGTTGATTTCTTCCTTGGAGTAGTGCTTTCTAAGTTTTCTCAAGGTGATGAGAAGAGCCTTGAGCCTATTGGTCATTTCAGTGATGGATTCTTGAGGCTTCATTTTGAAGAGCTCATATTCATACACATGTAATTGAACCTTCTTGCTTCTTACTTGAATGTTGCCTTCAAAATTATTTTCAAGAGTCTCCCAAATTTCTTTGGCGGATATACAATGTTGGACTTTCCCTCTTTCTTCTCTAGACTTAGAGGCAAGCAAGATTTTCATTGCCTTCTTGTTCTTGTAATTTACCTCCTTATGATCTTGAGTCCATTGGATTCTATCAATGAGAATTTCCACATTATCAAAAGTGGCTTTAGGAGGTTCCATTCCATCAAGTACTACTTCCCACAACCTAATTGGATCACTATCAAGATATACCTCCATTTTAAATTTTCATTGAGGATAATTACTCCCATTAAAGAAAGGTCCTAAGGAAGAAAAGTTCACACCCTCACTACCCATGATCTAACCTTCTTACAATTAAGTACTAAGAAGTTTAGCTCTGATACTAATTGAAAGAGGCCCTAAAAGGGGTGAATAGGGCAAATTAAAAAGTAATCAATAATTAAAGAAGAGTTTAGATGAAAGAGAAAGAGAAGAACTTAACCACACAAGATTTAAGGAGTTCGATTCACAACCGAATCTACTTCTCCACCTAACTTATCCCCAAGTTAGGATTTTTAATACCCGCTTCAATATTATTAATCTAGATTGAGTTAACAAGAGTTTTGTGGCTCAACTCTAACCTTTATAACACAATGAGCTTTTAAAGGCTAAGCTCTAACCAATAATCAATCACAAGTGTTTTGAGGCGTACACTTGAACCTAAACAACTAGCATTAACTCCTCACTTCCCTTTTTCAACCCAAGAAAGAAGATAAAGAAGAGAGCTAACCTAGCACACAACCAACACTCAAATACGATTGAGAATTTTAAGAGTTGAGAGAATTGTTCAAAGAGATTAATTGCTCAACCAACTTGTATAGCTTCTTAAATGAAGTTCCAAGGCTTTAATTTATAGTTAGAGAGTGAAAAATGGCTGTTAGAAGCCATTAAATTCGTTCCAACCTCTTTCTTCTTCATTTAATGCATTTTCAGCTTTTACAGCAATTCAGACGCTCAGGACCGTGAGCGTAGGCTCGGGATCATGAGGGTTGAAAAATATAATCGTTACTTGCAAAAAGTGACTGTTGGTGACGCTCACAGTCTAGTCACGGTCGTGAGGGTAGACCGTGAGCGTGGCAGCCTCCTTTCTTTCAATTCAGGCTTGAGTCACAGCTAGATCGTGAGGGTAGGCTCGGGATCATGAGGGTAGTCCTCGAGATTGTGAGCATAGGCTGTCCTTACTTAAACTTATTCATTTTGTCTTCGAATGTATTTCTTTGCATTTGGTTCTTTTCCCATGCTTTGTAGGACATGTGTAGGGGTCTTTGAAGGCTTGAAATGTCCTCAATTATGTTCTAAAGCTTGGTCAATTTACTTTGCTTTTATTGAATGTAATTGAGTACCTATGCTTGTAATTACACTTAAACAAAGAGCATTAGAGGTCCAAAAATGTTTGTTAAAGTCAAAATGAGGATATCATTTCATTATGTAAATGTTCAATAACCCTAATCATGTCACCAAAGTGGGTCAACCTGACACGAACATGACCCACCAACCCGTTTTGACACCCCTAGTCCTACAGATGAAGTAACCTCTGAGGCACCTAAAGAAGACCGAGTTTGTGACACCTATTAAGGATGCCAAGCATACATTGTATGCATATGACTAATACATAACATATCTATTAAAAACTAACTTTAGATCACATGTCAATATATACATCACCCTTATATATATATAAGTAATACATATTACATAAAAGAGCTTACAACATCAAGTAGCTCACATCTTTTTTTTTTATGTGTTATACATATACAATACACTACCTTTTTTACAACAAAATAAAATTTATTAAGTACGTCATGCTAAAAAACCTAAGGATGATCCCCCTACTGACCTACCTGACACAATGCTAATATAATTGATGCAAATGTTTCTTAAAGAAATATTATAGTTTTTCTAATCCTGAAAAATATTGCAGAGGAGTGAGCCTACAACTCAGCAAATGAATAACATAATATTCTATGAAAAATAGCACATTCAAACATGTAGTATTATCAATTATCAATCTATTCAATGTGTAACTATAATTTATAGTATATACATAGTAATAGCAGTATAGTAATCTTGTACTACATATTTCTTTAGCCTTTATACGGCTTATCAAAGGGATTCCATAACGCACACAACATTGTCATAATCATAGTGTTTTCTTTTGGACAACAATGTACTTATAGTATTTACAAAATCTTAACAACATAATATTTTCTTCTGGACAACAATGTACTTATGATTCAATTTTTTTTTTATAATTCATAAATCCCCATACGCACACAGCCCTGCCATAATCTTTTTCCAACTGTATTTTTTTTTCTTTTTTTAAGCCGTTTTACGGCATATAAAGTGAAATCCATATCGCACACAGCCCTGCCTCATTCATAAGTAGCATCGCGTCCTCATATTCATCCAATCATATTTTTTAATATTTACATATATATCAAGAGTTCACCACACTGTCATAGCACTTTATTCAACTCATCATCAAATAAATATATCACATATCACTCCATAAAGCAAATTAATTTCTCCCCTATAATATATATGAAAATAATATTATACCAAAAATATACCGAAATATACCATATTTCAACATAGCATAATTGACAGTGCAAATTCAAAAATACACCAAAAATTTCATGTTATGAATATCAAAGCTATATTCTCCAGATCAATTTTATTATAAGTCTAGATTAATTTTCAACTAATTTCACATCAATTGGATATATATAGAAGGAGAAACATAAAAAACATTCCACTATAGTCAAACTGTCAACAAAATCAAGCAACATAAAGTATGGTTCAAATTGACCATCAAGACAGAAAAATTAAGGTTCCTTTATTTGTATCAATTTTGTAAATAACATCTTAAAGTTTTTATAAAAACCAAAGGCAATCAATTTGGAGTCATAAAACTCCAGATATAGCTCAAAAAATTATGTTGTTCTATCCGAATTTCAGCAAACCTCATTCACATGTATAATCTCATCTCAACAACAATTAACCATCAACACAATAATCAAAATTCAGCATCTACCAATTAGAACACACATATTTCTCTTATCAAATCAACTTAATGAATAAGTTTATAATTATTTATTTATTTGTGTTATATCACATAGAACATAAAATTATTCACTTGCCTTTATTGCTTCTTTCCCTTTGCTTGTTAGTTGTGTGTCAGCCTCTTTTCCACTTGGTTTAGCTAAAATAGATCATAATTTACGTATTTTAAACACTAAATAATAATGGAACCTCTTTCTAACATGATAACATCACTAAACTACCTAAACATATGAAGCTTCCAACTATGACAGATTTAATAGCGTGAATTTAAAAATTGTCCAAAAATTCTATACAATTAATTTGAAGATAAAGCTTTCTAGATCACTTACCCTATATGTCTAAAGTAATTTAAAATTGATTTTGTCTTAATTGGATGTGTATAGAGGAATAACTCTAAGAAATAATCCACCTTACTCAAACCAGCAATGGAAACTGAGCAATAAAATGTTTCCTTTTATTACACTAATGTAGAGTCTGAATCAGATCGAGCCAAAAGAGAAAAAATTTTAGATAATTCTTCAAACTTTCAATATAATCAAACAACACTTAATTTTAGGCTTCCTATCTCAATATATAAAAGAAACACCGAGACTGATTTTAACTCATGAACTCTGTAGACCTGATTCACATAATCAAAATGGCTACTTTCAGGGGCCACTTTGAAAAATTTCTGGGACTTATAGAAAAGGAATTTTGAGCTAAAATTTGAATCAGTATTATATTTATATGCCTAGAAAATTATATAAAAATTTTACTTCATTTGGACAACTATAGAGGGAGATATGTGTAGCTAAACACAACCAGGTCAGTTTACTCTAACAGATTGAGCACTAAAAAGTTCAGCTTTGTTAGACCATCATACAAGCCAAATCAGCTCTAACTCAAAACTACAAAGTTACGGATTACTCTTTCAAGTTTCCATATAATTAAACTAAACTTAATTTAAAGCTCTATAACTCAAGATATGATCAAAATACAAATACAAAAAAAACCAGAAATAATGAACCCGAAAACTGCAGCCTATAAACTCTAAATTAAATCAACAAATACACTTAAATACTTACCAAATTAATAAGAGCAGAATTTTAGAATGAATATTATAGCCTCAAAAGTGTTTTAGATCATCAAACTCAGCTTGCAAAATCACTCTCAACCTGTATTTTTTTATGATTCTTTCTAATCCCTTCTCTTTCTTTTACAAAAATGTTGTTTTCCTTATTTTCCCTTTCACATATACAATTTAAATTAAATTTATCCTCTAAAAGCCACGGCCAAAAGAAGATTCTAGACTTAATTTAGATAGATTTTTTTGTAAAATATTCATTTAGGCCCTTAATAAAAGGCTTAAGTCACTTATAAACCCTCAATCTTCCAATTGTTCCTTCTAGGATGACTATTTGTTTTAATTAAATCCATATCATCCTAAAATTTTTAATCCTCATTCTTCACTTTATTTTTTTTCCTAATTCCTTTTATTCTCAAAATTTCACTCATTTTAAGTGTCATCAAAATTCAAAATTCTCACTCTTTGATTGAGTACAAATTATGTCTAGACCCGGTATAGCAGTCTAACTATATATACTAGTTTATACTTAAATTCAATCAATATGCATAAGGAATGCAAATGTACCTATAGTTAGGATACGGGTGTTACATTCTGGATCCATCAGGACAAGCTTGAGTATATGGAATACTCACTCAAGCAAATGTATGGTAATGATAAAGGCTTGATATTGTATACAATTGTGAAATCTGATATGTCTGCCTTGTTTGATGAGTATTTTGTCCTGTATGGTTCTGCTTCTGGTGGAAGCAATTCAGAGCCCACTAATGCTGTTGTCCCTTCTGATATGCCTGTGCCTGGGAAATCTTTGTCTCTGTTAAAAGAAAAATTCAAAAAGCATAAAATGGATTCTGGTGGAAGCTTTTACAATAAAAAATCTGAACTAGAAATATATCTATATGAGGAAATTGTGGAGGAAGATGATGCCTTTGATGTCCTCCGTTGGTGGAAAATCAACTCAGACAGGTTTCCTATTCTGTCTAATATGGCACGTGATGTGCTTGCTGTCCGTATATCAACTGTGGCATCTGAAAGTGCTTTTAACACTAATGGGTGTGTTCTGGATTCATTCAGGAGTTCTCTAACTCCTAAGATAGTTGAGGTATTAATATGTACTTCAGATTGGCTAAGAAGCCTATATCAGTTGAAGAGACTTTTGATGAGTAGGAAAAATTTGAAAGAGGTATAATTTCTTTGTTTTCTTTAATATCATGTTTTTTTTTCATTTACAATGAATATTAACTAACACTTTTGTTATTTTTTTTGTAGAACTAGCTGACCAAACAAGCATTGGCCCTTCTGCATCAACTGCATGCTCTAACTTGATCAATACATTAAACAAATCCTAACATATATAACTTATCAGTAAATTTTAGTACTTAATTTTTTTTACTTTTTTTCTGCCTGACTGTCTGATTCATTTTCCATTGCTCTGCTTTGCTTGATTGTTGTTGCTGGGTGCTTATCTGTGTTTGCTACTTTGCTTGATTAAGTTGTGCACTGCTGTTGAATGTGTTGTGTGCCTGTTTTTGTGACCTACATGATGTGCAAACTCTTTATTGAGGTGCTCATGTAGCTGTTGCAATGCATTTGGTGCACAACTTTGAGGCAATGATCAAAGCTTCCACCCTTATGTATTATGATTATGACAAGAGTGCTTGCTTAAGTTTCTTTGGTGGCTAATTTTTCTAAGCTATTAGAAATGTGGCTGCATTCTTGGATTAACTGATACATATAAATTTTGAGCCTCATTTTAATTTTATATGTTTCATAGTTTCAGTATTATTTTCTAATCTATTATGAGCCTCATTTTCCCACTCTTTTATGTATGTTCTCAGAGACTTGTAGTTTGGAGACTCACTTTC
>CATIWM010065376.1:0-12915 GCA_949671775.1 Mallotus repandus
GTTTTAACTCATTTAATTAATCGGTTTTTAAAATTGGTTTTAGGTTTGTAATTACTTTAAAATTAATTTAGGCTCATAATTAATTAGATTTTAGGTTAGAGATGCATTTAGGCCCACTTAGTTAATTTAGACATAGGCCCATTTTAGTTAATAAAATTAATTTAGACTTAGCTCATTAATTAAGCCCTTTTCATAATTTGTAGAATTAAGGCCATTTAGATTTAAAATTTGTAGATTTAGGCCCACTAATTTAAACTTTCATAATTTGTAAACTTAGGCCCATTTTAGAAATAAAATAAATAGACTTAGGCTGATTTAAATAAAATTGAGTAGAAATTAGGGCTATTAGCTTTAGGTTCATTTGTAAATTAAAATATGTAAACTCAGCTCATTCTAATTAAAAATATGTAGATTAGACTAACCTAGGGTTGATGTGCTTTGTGTGAATGTATTTCTTATATGCTATTTCATGATTGGTTGCCTTTGGGATTGATGGATGTTTAATTAGGGTTTATATGAAATTGCATGTAATGAGAGGATAAGATAGTAATTCATAAAATAATTCTAAATGAACACGAGACTAGGTATTATGTACCCAGAACTTCTGGTTATGGTGCTAGCTTATATTAGAGAATTGAGTTACCATCACCTTCGATTTGTCCCAGTTATTACCCTGGGTGGCGACCCCTCATCTCCACGCCATGTATTTATGACAGTGGTTAGTGTGCTCCCTAGAGCCCTGAGCTCAAACAGTGTAGCAGTTGCAATAAACTTGGATGCGCACTAAACCCCACCGTCTACAGCCACTTATACTGTTGACCTGCCAACACCAATTGCTTCCTTTCCTCCAGCATTAACTCCAACTCCAAGCCATCGTTCTCCTCAAAAAACTTAAAGCACTCAGGTAATAGCTGTGATTTGCCCTTTTTATATCTTTTTTTATCTTATAAAGCTTTAGTATTTAGATTTCGGCCTTTAGTATCTTTGCCAAGCTTAAGACTCATCTTCATGTTGAATTAGAAGATGACTCCAGCAGTAACAATAGTTCTAAAAATGAGGAGAAATTAGAAAAATGGTCGATTCTGATGGTATTGGCCTGGAGGCTACTATTAAGACGAAGGTCAAGGATCTCACTACCTAGTTTAGCAGCCCTGAGTTTCTGATCAACTCTGACTCACTTGAAAAAGCTGAACAAAAACTTGAGTTTTCTCAGTGGCAAAGGTCGAGTTCCTTTCCTGACAGTCGGCCAAAAGGCTTCCATTGAAGAACTGAAAATTAATCTTCTAATCATCGCTAAAGAGTATTAAGAGGCCAACAAGTTCATTTCAGTCTTGGAAACAAAAAGGCTAACTCAATAACATCTTGATGAATTAGTCGATAAGAGCATGGCCGATGTCAGGGCAAAGGAAGCAGAGAGTGAGGCTACTGTTCCACAACTAAAGACCTTAAAGAAAAAAGTGGCGATGCTTGAGGCCAAATTACAATCTACTAAGGAAAAGATGGACTTATTACAGAAAGCTAAGCAAGGCCGAAAATCATAAGGAATCTTAATGTCTAATAAGCTTAATGATATTCTGAAGAAAAAGCGCAACATTAGGAATTTCCTTCAGAAGAATGCCAACAAGATTGATGAAGCGCACCTCCGCAAACAAAATACAACTAGAGCCCTTAAAAATTTTAACAGATTTTTTGGATTGTAATTTCAATCTTCTTGAAGAATTATTTTGTATATTTAGGCCTTAGTTTAGCCATAACATTGAACAATTTCCTTTATATATTTTATTTATAATTTTACCCTTTCATTTCAAAATGTTGTTTATTATATTTTATCTTTGTTTAGCCAAAAACAAAATCGGCCTTAGTAACAAAAAACATGGACTTGGCTTTATAATCCAAGGTAAGTAAATAATACAATTGGCCTTACATGGCACTAGTGAAGAACAAAAATGTATTAGGATAAGGCTGACAAAATAGAAATAATTAGTCTTATAAGAATAAACTGAAAAAATATAAATGAATAATCAGCCGGTTAGCATTGCAAAAGTAGGCAGACATGCCTTTATAAGTCTGATGGGTTAAACTCCCAGAATAAAGACTGATTAATAGAATTTCATAAAGAAGGGATATATTTCTTTAAGTATTTGCCATTAATCAGTCTTCCATGAGCATCCCCATTCAAATCAGTTAAAGGGCCTTCCCAATTCATACTTTATTTTCCTAAGGAAGGATCTTTTTTCCCAATTAGTAGCACTGTTTTCCATACCAGATCACCCTCTTTAAAGAACTTTTGCTTAACCTTTTTGTTGTATGCTCTCTCAACTTGCCTCTTTGCACTAAGATTCGGTCATAAGCCTTTAGTCGTTCTTCATCTAAATTATCCAATTCTTGAAGCATGCTAGAGGTATAATCTGAGGCTAATATCTTGTGATGCACTTGTCTTCTATCATTTTTACATAAAGTATGCATTTTGCATCCTATGAACATTCAATTTATCTTTTTTACTTAATTTCTACATTTTTACATATTTTGTTGTTAAAATTATATCCTAACTTAAATTCAACACTTTTGGCATCAATTTCATCATTTTAGAATAAATTCTGCATTTTTAACATAAAAATAGCATTTTTAGTATGAATTCTGCATTTTTGGCATTAAATCCACATCTCAATGTCAGGATCTCATTTTTGTCATAAAAGTGATAGTTTGACATTGTATTTACATTTTTATGTGAAAAATTAGTTTTTTTTCACATAAAGCTTTCATCTTTATTTCAAAATAATCATTTTCATATTAAAATCATCATTTTTGCATTCTAGTTGCATTTTCTATCATTTTGACATGAATATGACATCTCTCACATTCAAAATGCATCCTTAATGTTCAAAATCACCTTTATAGAACTTTTACTTCAAAAATGCATCTTTTTACATTTCATTATAAGAATAAACATTTTCTCTTATTTTTCATATTTAATAATATGAAAATTCATACTTCCAGGCTAAAGCTCTCATTTTCGTGGTCCAGTGATGCAATCATGCATCTTTTGTTACTTTTCAATGATCTAGAAATATTTTGTTATTATTAGTAATTGTTTCATTCAATTTTATAATAATTCCTGCAAATGCACATGATTATGCCTCCATTTGCTCTTCTGGTTAAGTGAATACTTCTTGCTTATCTATTGTCTGATTGGATGAGTGATTGCAATGCATATACCTGTGCTAACCTATATTTTATGAGTGTTTATTAGATTTGGGATTAGATTTACATTTCTGTACCTTTTTCTCTTTCAAATGTATTTACTAGGAAATCCTTGTAATAACTGTAATTATTTTCCTTTACTTTCTTGTTAGGGTCATTTTTTAAAACCTTGATAGCCGATGATGGAAAAAGCTAAAATGTCTCACCAGACAGTCAATTTGAATAAGAGAATTGAAATTCAAGCCATTTCAAAATCCACTGAACCCTTAAAACCATACCCAATCATTTACACCATTTCAAGACGTGACCCCGATCAAACCTTAACCATACCCCTTTGGTATTGAGAAAGAGGTTTGAGAAGAATAATCAGAGAAAAGTTCACCCGAGTCATGTCTTCTAAACCAATAAGTACAACACTATATAAGGGTTGTTTATAGTATGTTTTATGTAGTTTTCAGACTGGTTTTGATTCCAGAAGCTTCAGTTTAACCTTTGGAAGCTCTGAGAACAAAAGTCAAATTTTGGTCAACATGATTTTTCAGTGGTCAGATAAAGCTCCCAAAGTTGAATTTCAGTCTGAAACTGTCTTCTAAAATTCCAATGTGTTAGTGGGTCCCATTTGGCAAAAAGTCAAAATTTTGACCTCTGTTAGTCAAAACGGGCCCCACAACTATCTACCTCTCCTTATCCTTATCCTTATCCTTATCCTAAAGGGACACTTGTCAAAAAATGTGCTTTTTCAAGTAAGGAATATTCCAAATTTGGAATATACTAGGATAAGTGTTAACTCTTTAAAGGGAGAGTATATACTATTACCTAATAACCTTGAATATTTAAGGGAATTTACAATAAATGCCACTAACCTCAAATGCCTATAAATAGATACTTTAAGAAAAGCTTTATGGAGCTTTTGGAGGCTAAGAGAACTACTTCTATATAGAGAAAGTTCCAGCATAAAAACCCAAAAAGATTATAAAATAATTCTCTCAAAAAAGCCTTAGAAATTAGGAAAAAATTGGGAAATCAAGGGTAAACTATGCCAAAATTCCTTTAGACCTAATTTCTCTCTATTTTCTTCTCAAATCGCTCTCAAAAATACCAAAATCAATCACTTAAATTCAAAACCAAGCTCCAGCAAATCGATTCTACACAAATCAAAACCAAATCCAAGCCTAAACTCACTAAAAGCACCCTTCCCCTTTTGAGTTTCAATCTCAATTCTCTTCAATCAATTGGTGTTTCTTGGTCAGTTATTGCCTAAATTCTAAGGCTAAATACTTTCTAAAAAATCACTCTCATTGATTCTCATCTTATTTCTGGGGTTTGGGGCATTAAAATCAAGTTCTGAAAGTAAATGAGTGCAAAATCATGTTGTTCATACACGAACAACCGGTTTTGGCCTATGAACAACCAACCGGGTGTTCATGTGCCAAAACTAGTTATTCAGCCTCTCAGATCGGTTGTTGGAGGCCCAAAAACTGGCTAGACAAAAGGCCAAACCTGTTGTTCATTCTTCTTCGTCCAAATGACTCCAATTATGGTTTTTAAGGTTCCAGAGGGTGTATACTTACTTGAGCATGATTCTAACCCTTCCCTAAGATCCTAGGATGATTCAATTGAAGTATTTTTACTTATTTTTCTATTTTTAAATGATTTTACAATTGTTTCCCTTTTATTTATCAAAACCCCTTTTAACGTGCTTTCAAAGTGTGATCCTTGTTCTTGCTTTGGTTTAATGATTTTGATTGTGGGTATTTTTCTGACCTTAAATAAAAATTTTATTGATTTTATTTATTTTTTGTGGTTAATTTTGATTTGAATTCATGTTTTTACCTTTGTTTAGTTGTGTAATAATGGTCATACGTTACTTGATTGTGATTAATTGTGCTTTAGTGTACTTTGATTGTTAATTTGTTTTTATTGTGACATAATTTGCATAATTTGTGTCTTAAATAAGGGTTTTTTTATTATTTTCGAGTCATTTTGGGTTTTTTTTTCATCATAAATCATTATTTTTGCATCTTGGGTACTTTGTGTTGATTTGAAAGCATTGATGTCCATAATTTACATTCTTGATGATTATTGCTGTCATTTTGATACAAGTACCTTATTTATGTGTCTTTATTTTAATTTTAGAGTCTTATGGGTATTTATTTCCATATTTTATGCTTTGATTGAGTCCATTTTGTAGTAATTTGGAGTTTAGATGTTTAGTAAAGATTTTAAATACTATTTTGTGTCCTTAATCCAACTCATGTTTATTCCTTATTGTTCTTGTCTCTACTAACCTTTTCTCTACTCTTATATATTATACTACTATTCTCTACTTCTCCCTCAATTTCTCTTGCATTATTGCATTATCATGCATTCATGTGCCCTTACGCATATCACTTGCTTGTTATATATCACTATCATGCATGTGCTCATTTTTAGATTCTCTAGATGCATACTTGCATGCTTCCCGGCTTGCATCACTTGCATACTTGCATGCTTCCCAAATTTGCATCACTTTGCATTCTTCCCAAATTACATCATGCATCATAATTTTCATGCACCCTTGATTTATTTAATGCTTATATGAGCATGCATTGCATTAGCATCATCCATTGCAATATATATACCTCTTGCTATCAATCTCAAGATACTAACTTTACTAACTCCTACTAACTTATTTCTAACTTTTATTTTTCATTTGTTATTTTGACTATTAATTTATGTTATATATTGTTGTGATATATCAATTCTCTCCATCATCTCAATCTCAACACCTAACTCTTATTTCTTTTTATTTTCATGCCTTAATTATGTTCTTGTTATCTTTTTTTTTATAACCTCTACTCCAACTCCTTCTTTGTTTATGTGTTTTAATTTATAATTTTATTATTACATGCCCCTTTTTGATATTATTTATGCTTTATCTTGTCAATTAAATCAAAATTTCCATTTATTTTTATGTTTAATTTGCATTTTGCTTGCTGCCAGAAACCAGAACCATACCAAAAGTTATTTTTCTTTAGGTAATTAATCTTTTATGATTAATAAAATGCTATCTTTTGCATTCCTTTTTCTATAAATAAATCCTTTTTTCATTTTCTCTCATTGTATTTAAATATGAAATTTTACATTTTCCTTAATAAAAATGTATCATTTTTCATGGTAATTTTAATTTTTACTTAAACAAAAGTAATACCTTTTTTTTATGGTCTATTTTTGTTATTCTTTGTTGATCAAAAAAATATCCAAATGCAAGGATATGGATCACATTTTCCTTTATTTTCTATTTTTTTAAATAAATAAAATGATTTGATTATGTTTTTAATAATTTATAATGTGAGAAATGCTCATTTAAGATACAAAATTCATATTTTGAAGCCTAATTTGATGGAATCTCATGTTATGAATTAATTGTGCACATAATTAATCAAATATAATTTTTAAATGCTTCTCTAGACTTTTTCCAATTTAAAAATCAAAATTTCAAGCATTTTTCCTTTATTTTGATTTCCAAGTCATTTTTTTTATTTTATTTCTCAAAAGCATCCAATCTCATTCATTTTTAAAGTTAAACTTATCTTTTAAGCGTTTTACTACCTTTATTTTGGATGTTCAAAGTTGTTTTCTTTTATTTTTCAAATAAAATGTTTTATTGCCCCAAAAATGATGCGTTCAAAACCCACAAGCGCATAGATCGTAAATTATAATATAAAAAATATCGTTCCCATGGAGACTGTATATCGAGTACCAATATTTTTACTTATATTCTCAGCTAGTAAATAAAATAAGGGTGAATCTTGCAAATAAAAAAAATAATCAAAGCAATTTAATTAAATTGTAATCAAATAATAAAAAGCTTAGAGCCTAGGTTTAGTTTCACTATTCCAATTCAATCATGAACACTATAGTAAATAAAAGAAAATGACTTCAATTAAGGGTAATTGTTCTAAAATACCTAAAGCCTCTCTCGAGTTCAATTAAGCATGCAAAGATTAAAATTCAACCTATTCTTATGATTAAGAAGTTATTTTAAGCTCATTAAGCTCCTTAACAATTAATTTACCATCATAAACCCCTGTCTACTGTCATGGTTCCCCAAGGAGCTCGCCTACTCTCATGGTTGAGTGATCTAAGTCCTATGAGTCATAAGCTAATAAATTCTCCTAATTCTCGTTAGTGAATTTACCCATAATCATGCAAACAAGTTGGCCAAAAATGAAAACATACATTAAGTGCAACTCATAGAATTAACCAAAAATCAAATTAATAATAGAGATCTTTGCGTTCATTCACATCATGGAATAACTACTCCTAACCTAAACCCTAATGGAAATTTAGCCACACATAATTGTGGCGAAGCACACAAACAAAATTAAAAGACTTAAAGAAGAAGAAGAATTAATTAAATCTCTTGAATTGTTGCACAAATCTTCTTCAATCTCGTTTAGCTCATGTTTGTGACCTCCAATTGACATCCAAAGATGATTTCTAGCTTCTCATAATTCTCCTTTTATAGAGTCCATTAGGTCAAGAACTTGAAAACCCTTAAAATTCTCTTCCTTTTCGGTCAAGGAAAACACTTTATATTCGACATGGCTTAACTCACGGCTTTAATAAGGCATGCAACCTTATTCTTCTTATTTTGATTTTTGTCATGGCTTTTGTCATGGCTTTGACAAGCCATGACATATATTGTGTCACGATGCATGGGCCACGCACATGGTTTCGATCATGCCTTCCCACATGTCGTGTTAAAATGTCTCATTTCCTTCTAGCTTGCAAATAACTACATGGCTTGGGCAAGCCATGATGAATGCCATGTCAAATCTGCTCCATATTTCTTTTAGACTTCCTCTTTAGACTTAACTACAAAAAGGAAAATTAATTAATATCAAGCAAAAACTCCTTAAAAATATGCTTTAAATAATAAAATCATAATTAAATTCTAACATTAATATATTCCTATTAAACTTATATTCTACCCATTTTATTCTAATTTTTATTCAATAATTCATTAGAAATTCAACTAAAAAACATTTAAGTATTCTACACATCAAATTTCCTCACACTATAGCTTTGTTTGTCCTTAAGCAAAAATCAGATTTTAAAATTTTAAAGAACAAACTCAACCACAATCATAGATTTATAGCTTCTAAGACTTGCAAACTAATAACATCGAGACTGAAACTTATTTACTATGGAGGATAATTGGATAAAAATACATCATATATGAATAATTTACTAATCACAACCCAAACACATAACTCTTTGAAATCCAAAGCACATAACTCTTTGAAATCTAATGAACACAACTTTAAAAGAGAAACATTAAGGTCTATAGCTCTAAAAAAATAGAATAAATAAACTTAGGCTCATTTAAATAAAATTGAGTAGGAGTTAGGGCTATTAGCTTTAGGTTCATTTGAAAATTAAAATATGTAAATTTAGCTCACTTTAATTAAAAATATGTAGATTAGACTAACCTACGATTGATGTGCTTTGTTTGAATGCATTTCTTATATGCTTTTTCATGATTGGTTGCCTTTGGGATTAATGGGTGTTTAATTAAAGTTTATATGAAATTGCATGTAATTAGAGGATAAGATAGTAATTCATAAACTAATTCTAAATGAACACGAGACTAAAAGAAGTTGGTATTCCTTATCCAGAACTCCCGGTTGTGGTGCTAGCTTGTATTAAAGAATCGAGTTACCGCCACCTTCGATTTGTCCTAGTTATTACCCTGGGTGGTGCCTCCTCATCTCCATGCCATGTCTTTGTGAAAGTGGTTAGTGTGTTCCCTAGAGCCCTGAGCTCAAACAGTGTTGCGGTTGCAATAAACTTGGACGCGCGCTAAACCCCGCCATCTACACTTCCATTTTTGGCAATAAATTCACATAACTTTTAGACGCTTTATCCAAGTTGATCTTTTTCCCCCGGGTATTCCAGAATCTTCTTCTTCATCAATGCCCGCATTTCAAAGGTCATCAGTTTTTAGAGAAATAAATCCTCGTAATCCACTTCCCCAAGCAGTTAGTAATAAACTCTATCTCCAAAACCTTTTGCAAGTTGCACTGGACTAGGCTTTTTTTGCTTGTTTTAGGCTTATGGCCATTAGCACAATAGCCTTAATATATTTTAGCCAAAAAATTAAATTATGGCACAAACACTATCATAAAGTTTAAATTTTTATGGTAAGAATAGCATTTTTATCACTTTTATTATTTTGATTGCATTTTATTACTTTTTATTATTTTTTAATTGCATTTTCATCATTTTAATTATTTCACTTGCATTTTTATTATTTTTATTAATTTTTTCATTTTTATTCTTTTATTTTAATTCCCTTGCATTTTTATCATAGAATCCTCATTTTTATGGTAAAGAGGGCATTCTTAGTATTTTTATTATTTTACTATTTTCATCATTTTATGCCTCTATTTTACTTCCCTCATACTTTGCTTGTCATAAAACTCTATTTTTATAATAAAAATGACAACTTTGTACCAAAATACCTAAATTTCAAAATCTTGCATCATGCATTTTCATTAGCATCCTTGTTTGTCTATTTGTTTAATTATTCTTTTTTATGGGAATTAAAATGTTGAAGAAAAAATAATTAATTTTAAATGGCTACCAATTACTAATCATAAATTGATTTAATAATATAATTAACCATTTGTTGGAGCCCAAATATAAATTTTAACAAGTCCATAATTAATTTTAAAAGTCTAGCCCATAAATAGTCTTGAGGAGGAAATAAATTGAAGTTTCTGAAATTTGTGCAAATTACTGAGTTGGAGATGAGGAGCTAAGCTATTGAGGAAGGAATACATGAAAATTTAAAAATTCTCTTAGGAATTAAGAAAGTTGAGGAAAAGTGACATGCAAGTAAAAAAAAACTAAAAATTAATTATTATGTTGGCTTTAATTAAAGAAAACTGATGGAGGTTTGAGTATAAAAGCAGTAAAGCAATAGGGAAAAAAGAATAAGTAAACCAATCCAATCAATCACACAACCAATCATCATCAACATAGATCATTTCTGTTGACCTTAGTAATAATCAATCTTGATTTTGATCTTAAAAAACTTGATTTTGAGCATTTAATATGTTTGTTTAAGTGTATATAAGCTAGGACTATAATGGAAATCAAAATGAATTTAAGCGTGCTTTTGGGCTAAATCGACCTTCGAGATTCCAAGAGGATTTTGGAAGTCTTGGACTTTTATAATGAGAAAGTAGTCTTCTTGACATTTGCATTAGACATCACAATCTTTATTAATTGATCTTACTTGTCAAAATTAGAATTCATTTGGATCTAGAAATATTAAGTTAAAATCAGGATATGCAGTTTTCATTTTTATTTGAGTCGCTCTTAGTATTTCAACAATATCTTGATCTGTAGATGTCCAATTGAGGTGATTCAAATTGTTATGGAAATATCAAACAAATACCTACAACTTTCATGAAGAAATATAAGGCTAATTCGATCATATTAAATGACTAAAATTCATGATCCCGACCAGGACCATGCAAGTCCTGACCGGGACCAAAATTGCAACAAATTAAAGAAATCTTCCAGAACATATCCCGGACCAATGTCCTGACCGAGACAAGTGTGATCCCAAATAGGATCAAGGTACTCAAAATCAGGATCAATGCTGACTTCAAACATAATGGCTATAACAGATATATTTTTTATTATCCCGACCAGGATCCGTGTGATCATGACCAGGGCCAGAGAAAATACAGGCTAAAAGTCAAAATTTCATTCAAACAAAGTTTGAATTTTTTAGAAACAAAATTATTGTTTCTAACAGCTATAATTGAATTGCTCAACTATAAATACAGCCTCTGAAGATCATTTAGAGGTTAAGAAACTTGTTTTTCATTTATACATTCTCAAACATTCAATTAAGCTCAAAATTCTCTTTAATTCATTCTTGTATTTGATAAAATCTTATGAGAGTTTGGTGAGTGATTAGAATAGAAATTCTTATTCTTCTATTTTTTGGGTTTAGAAAATGGAAAGTGAGATTCTATTCTAAAGGAATTGGTTTAAGTGTTTAGCCATTAAAACACTTGGGAATTTGGTTTTAGTGTAAGCCTTCAAAACACTTGTGAATCAGTTTTGAGTAAGCCTTGAAAACTCAAGTTGTAAGGTTTGAGTTAAGCCTAAAACTCAAGTTATAAAAATCAATATAGGGAAATAGATTGTGGTGATTCAAAATCCTAACTTGGGGATAAGTTAGGTGGAGACATAGGATTATTGAGAATCCGAACTCCTTAAATTCTCGTGTTCATCATTCTTCCTTCTCAACATTCTTTCATTTTTGTTTATTTGTTTTTAAGTTTTGATTTTTGTTCGATAGTCCTATTCAACCCCCCCCCCCCCCCCCCCCCCCTTCCTGGGCATTTTCACTTGGTATCAAAGCTTGAATTCTAGGCACTTCATTGCTAGAATACAAGATCATGGGGAGTGAAAACATCTCTTCTTTTAAACCATTCTTTGATGGCAGTGATTATCCTCATTGGAAGTTCAAAATGGAGCTCTATCTTGATTGTGACTCCATCAAACTTTGGGACATTGTCCGAAAAGGTTGGGAATCACCCAAAGCTACAATTGATGGTATGATTACTGAAATTCTAAGAGATGATTGGAATGCCATTCAACAAGAAGGGAATCATAAAAATAAAAAGGCTATGATCACTCTAGTCTCTTCAATGTCAAGAGAAGAAGGAGGCAAGCTTCAACATTGCACTTCAGCTAAGGAATGGAAAATCATTACGAAGGAAATGTTCAAGTAAGAAGCAAGAAGGTTCAACTCCACATGTATGAGTATGAACTCTTCAAAATGAAGCCTCAAGAATCAATCACCAAAATGACAAACCGCCTCAATGCTCTTGTCACCACCCTTAAGAAACTTGATAAACATTTCACCAAGGAGGAAGTAAACAACAAGATTCTAAGAATCCTACCTAAGAAGGATTGGGAATCTCGAGTTACTTCCATTAAGGAAGCTCAATATCTTGCCACTCTTTCAACCGATGTACTTATTGGAAACCTTCTTACCCATGAGCTTACAATAAAGCAAAGAGGTGAAGAGCAAAAGGAGAAGGAAGAAAAGAAAAAGAGCATAACACTAAAGGCAAGAAGAAAATGAAGAAGAAAATAAGGAAGGTTCTAGTGATGAAGATGATAAAGTTGCCATGCTCACTAGAAGTTTCAAAAAGTTCTTGAGAAAGAAAAATTCATCAAGAAAAAGAGACTTTAATAAGAAGTATGAAGGAGATGGTAAGAAGAAAATCAAAGAAGTTACTTGCTATGAATGCCAAAAATTGGGTCACATCCGAAGTGAGTGTCCCAAACTCAAATTCAAGAACAAAGGAGCAAAGGATAGAAAGAAGGCCTTCAAAGCTACTTGGGAACTCCTCCGAATTTGAAAGGGAAGAGTAACAAGAAGAAGTGGCCAACCCTTGCTTCATGGCTCTTGAAGATGAAAAAAGGTACCATCTATTTCTAACTCATCTTGTGATGATTGTGAATATGATAATGATAATGATGATGATGATGATGATGATGATGATGATGATGATGGGAGCTCTATTTTGAGCAAAATCATGCATAAATATACTAGCTTACTTGCTAGGAAAAAGTTTTACAAGTATAAGTTTACTAGCTTATCTGAGGAATTCAAAAACTTGAAAAATGATTTTT
>CATIWM010065388.1:0-13684 GCA_949671775.1 Mallotus repandus
CTTCATGTAGGCGTGTAGGCATGAGAACCATTATTTTCAAATATCTTTTGGCTCCTTTCAAATTTTAGCTCACTGCCTAAATTATATGATATGACCATATAGTCATCTCAACATGACTTGGAATCTTATGAAAAAAAAAAAGACCATGATCCTAAACCTTTGCAGCAGTACATTTTTCATATGAACTGCATTCTTAAAAAATTACGTAAGTGAGTAATTGATTTTGTATATATGGCTCGCTCCATGAGATATGGTCCGCTTTAACTTGAAATAGATCCATAAACCGTATAGTTTTATTTTATTTTTTTATAGGTATTGTCAATTTGAGTTTGGGTGGGCTCAATTTTATCTTTTATTGCCTCTCAAGGGGAGAGAGTTGGTATAAATTTATAAGGACTCAAACTTTGTATCTCCACTCGTCTCCTAACTGATGTAGTATTTGAAACATCATCAGAGAAATTAATTTTGTATATACCGCTCCGTGGGGTATTGTCTATTTGAGCTTAGGTGGGCTCAATTTTATCTTTTATTGTCTCTCAAGGGGAGAGAGTTGGTATGAATTTATAAGGACTCAAACTTCGTATCTCCACTCGCCTCCTAACTAACGTAGTATTTGGAACATCATCAGAGAAATTAATTTGTATATACCGCTCCTCATCAGAGAAATTAATTTTATATATACCACTCCGTGAAGTATTGTTTATTTGAGCTTAGGTGGGCTCAATTTTATCTTTTATTGCCTCTCAAGGGGAGAGAGTTGATTTGAATTTATAAGGATTCAAACTCCTTATCTCACCTCATCTCCCAACTGATGTAGCATTTGGAACATCATTAGAGAAATTAATTTTGTATATACCGTTCCTCATTAAAGAAATTAATTTTGTAAATACTGCTCTGTGAGGTATTGTTTGCTTGAACTAATTTTGTCTTTTATTAGAAAGGCTTTTGTATATACCACTCCTCATCAAAAAAATTAATTTTGTATATATCACTCCTTCGTGAAGTATTGCCTACTTGAACTTGGGCACACTTAATTTTGTCTTTTATTAGAAAGGTGCCTCATGGAGGGAGAGAGTTGGTTTGAGCTAATAAGGGCCCAATTTTATCCTTATTGTCTACTTGAGCTTGGACAGACCCAATTTTATCTTTTATTAGAAATGTGCCTCACGGACGGAGAGAGTTGATTTGAGCTAATAAGTGCCCAATTTTGTCTTTATTATATGCTTGAGCTTGGTTAGGCCCAATTTTGTCTTTTATTAGAAAGGTGCCTCACGGGGGAGAGAGTTGGTTTGAACTAATAAGGGCCCAATTTTGTTTTTTATTAGAAAGGTGTCTCACAGAGGGAGAGAGTTGGTTTGAGCTAATACAAACTCATGCCCCTTGTTTCCTAATCGATGTCCCTTGTCTCCTAATCAATGTCCCTTGTCTCCTAACTAATGTGAGATTTGATACAACATCAAAAGCCCTCCAATTGAGGGGTTTGGGTAGAGGCCATAATCTTGTTCCCACACATTGTCGATTTGAGCTTATAAGGATCCAAGCCCTTCATTTCATAATAGATGTGGGATTTGGTACATCATCAGAATCCCCCTAAATGAGGGCTTGAGTAGAGGACACAGTCTTACTCTCATATATGGTTGGTTTGAGCTTATAAGAACCCAAACCCCTCATTTTCTAATATATAGGATTGATGTGTCATCAAAAGCTCCCATAAGAACCCAAGCCCCTCATTTTCTAACGCTTACGGGATTTGGTACATCGTTAAAAGCCCCCAAATGAGGGGTTTAAGTAAAGGACATAGTTTTGTTCCCATAAATGGTGCCTGTAATAACTCAAATTTTTTTATTTTTAATATTATTACTTTTATTATTAACATTATTATTAATATTTCTTATTATTATTATTTTAATTATTATTATTATTGTTGTTATTTTTATTGTTATTAATATTGTTATTTTGTTTTATTTTTCTTTGAGTATTATTATTATCGGTATTACAAATATAAATATATATGTATATACATATATGTTTTCTAAAAAAAAAAAAGAACAATGTGTTGGCGGGCATGTGGCCCACCTTTTATTTAAAAGGGGAAAGGGGTCTACAACAGCGGGAGAAAGGAGAAGAAGCAGCTGTGTTTTTAGATTTTAGGTGGCAAATTTCTTTTAGTTCCTGAACTTTTCTTCTTCTTCATTTAACACCCAAACGAACTCCGATCGACCTCAAATTTGACTGGTAGATTCATCTCATCCTCCTCTACCTCCCTATAGCTTTTATTTTACAAGAAAATATCCAAAATTTTCCCAGAAATTCAAAAACCAGTCAGCCTTCTTCCTCCATTTGGCACTGTTCCGGCAGGTTTCAGGCAGCGAGGTTGGTTTCATTTCGTTCCTCTCAATGTCAGGAGTCTATAGCCGCTGACCGTGCATCCGATCTACATTCGTACAATATTTGACAAATATTTTTAGCTGCACTGAGAGCTAGGCCAGGACCGGGCCAGTCGAATTATTGCAGATGAGCGCACATCAGTGAGTTATTATTATATGTATGCATGTCATATAGAATTGTTTACCTAGCATCCACATATTTGGTTGTTAATGTGAAATAATTATGTTGCATTAGACTTTTACTTGTTATTTATCTGTTTGGTGATTGTTAAAATATATATATTTCATTATGTATATATATATTGTGAATATAGTATTCTTAACTTGGACGTTGTTTTTATGGCTGATCTGAATTGTGATTGTGATGTGATGTGATGATTTTGGAGGATAGTAGTAGAACGCGCTACCTAGTGGGCTACACTAGGACTGTTGCGCAACAGTACGTTAGATGCTAGGTTATGATATATTGATTGATGTGTGAATTGCATAAAAATTTATTATTAAGATTTTTGGTTGAGAGTGGTGTGGCTGTAGGAGCTCGATGGACCTTTCAGGGTCTCAGGGCCAGTCATGCGGACAGTGACACTGCCATGGCTCGATTGACTAGGGGTCTCGGGGCTGGTCCATTGTCAAGTTTGATAAGAGAAATATGTTTGGATTTAAGAGAGTCGGTTGGCTAGTGAGATATAGTGATTGAGGTTACGGATATTATTAGGGTTCTGCTATGATCCTCCTCTCAAAATCTTACTGCATTTATTTATTTTGGTGTGAAATGTGATTTTGAGCATCTGCATCATCTGATATCATCCACTTGATTGCATCTACTATTTTGACATGAAAAGCATTATTAAACATCTGCTTGGAATGCATGTATAAAAATAATATAAATATATAAATATTATATTGATGCTTGATTGCTTATATGCTTAGGTTTCATGTATATATATAACAATAATTCACTCAGTGAGGTCTGACCCTCCTCAATTATTTTTCAGGATCCTTCTAATCAGACCTCGTATTATAGTTCTCTTCACCGAACTCTTTCTTCTCCGGTTGGTTTATGTAAATTTTAGACTATCCTTTCTTATATTAATTAAAGTTGCAATAGTAATATGTATTTATTGTAGTATGTGAGGACAATATTAACTGAGATTATGTACGTGGCTATTGTATAAATATTTCTAATATGATATTATTTATGAAAAAGTTATTGATGTTTTAAAAGTTTTAAATTCTGAGGCATATTTATGGTATATTGTTGTGAAAGTTGTGTTTAAGGCTTGCTACGGGTTTTGGATTCGTGTGAGTTCCCGTTCCCTAGCGCCAGTCATGACTCCCGGATTTTGGTTATGATAAAGTTGGTATAAGAGCCTGGTTTAGTACGGTTGGCCTAGGTTGATAGAGTTTGAGTTTTTTTTGAATCTACTACAGCAATTAGGTTCGACTATGTCTTTGAAAGTCTTCCTTGCTTTTAGAAATCCACGTATATGTTAGTTCCCTTATCATGTCTTAAACCTTGTTAGTTTATGTGTCCTTTCAAATGAGGCGAACGCGAACTACTCATCCTGCAAAAGTAGCATACAATGATGATGAGCAGCTATTTCAGGATGGAGCTTCAACTCTCACCCCACGAGGCAAAGAAGTGGTAGGCCTCTAGACCTTCTTCATTTATACTAGTCTTTGGATCTTTGCTTATAATGCAATTTATTTTAGTTGGCAAAAAGAAACTGTGGGTTAACCTCATGAGGTAATACATATATATATATATATATATATATATATATATATGTGTGTGTGTGTGTGTGTGTGTGTGTGTGTGTGTGTGTGTGTATGAGTGATTGGAATGATGCTTTCAATTTCGAGGAAAGTCATGAAGAAATCTACATGTGAATGCTAATACACTTGGTTATTGGATGTCATATCAACGTGGATTTAATCAAAGATTTTTAATGGCAAAAGAGTCAAATTGTTTGGTTGGCCTTATGCTTTTTTTTTTTTCATAAATCAAGTGGTTCAATCCCAACACCATGAGAGAAAGAGATATGGGAGATGGAGGGTTCAATCCCTAATCTCCTCAACTGGATGTCCACACCTTTTGCCACTTGGACTACTTATGGGGACATGATGCTTTCAATTTCGAGGAAAAAATCATGAAGAAATCTACATGTGAATGTTGGAACAAAAAAACACTGGTTATTAGATGTCATATCAACACGCTCTAATAAAAGATTTTTAGTGGCAAAGGGTCAAATTCAACCCTCAATTAAGCTGAGCATGGGATGAAAGAATATCGAATCGAAATAAAATATTTAACCAAAGACATTAAAATTGTACTGAACTGAACTAAATTTTATGATTAATTTCATATGTGTAATAACCCAAATGTTTTTTATTATTAATATTATTATTATTATTATTGATATTTCTTATTATTATTATTTTAATTATTATTATTATTATTATTATTGTTACTATTTTTATTGTTATTGTATTTTTGAGTATCATTATTATTATTATTATTATTATTATAATATATATTTAAAGTTAAAGTTTTAAAAAAAAGTAGGACCATGGAGAATTGGACACATGGATGTCCATTCTCCATAAAAAGGAGAGTTTCATTCTGCAGAAGGGAAAACAGCGAGGAAAAATGGTTTAGAGAGGAAAATTTCATTTTAATACTAAATGTTTGTCTTCTTTTTTTCTTTTTCGTTAAATAACCAAACGAGCTCCGATCGACCCCAAATTCGAACCATAGACTCCTCTAATCCTCTTCTACCTCCTCATAATTTCTATTTTGAAAGAAAGCATCTGAAAATGCCCAGAATTGAAGGAAACCAGTCAGCCATTATATATATATATATATATATATATATATATATATATATAAAGTTAAAGTTTAAAAAAAAAGTAGGACCGTGGAGAATTGGACACGTGGATGTCCATTCTCCATAAAAAGGAGAGTTTCATTCTGCAAAAAGGAAAACAATGGGGAAGAATAGTTTAGAGAGGAAAATTTCATTTATACCAAATGTTTTTCTTTTTTTTTTCATTTTCATTAAATACCCAAACGAACTCCGATCGACCCTAAATTCGAACCATAGACTCCTCTCATCCTCTTCTACCTCTTCATAATTTCTATTTTGAAAGAAAGCATCTGAAAATGCCTAGAACCGAAGGAAATCAGTCAGCCATTTTTCATCATTTTTTACTGTTTTTGTAGGTTTCAGATGACGAGGTTGCCTCCATTGCGTTCCTCTCAATGTCAAGAGTCCATAGCCACTGATCGTGTGTCCAATCTACACCCGTAGAATATTTGGCGAATATTTTTAAGTAATTTTAGTTTATTTTTATATTTAATTATTCAGTGTATATTTTCGGTTGTTTGAGGCTAGAAATGTGTTCTACTAATTATAAGGAACATTTTTATATATTGTTCATAATTTTCTGAGATTGTTGGATTTCAGGTTACTATTCCGGTTCGGGTTACTGTTCCCGTACTGTTCCGACCTGAAAATTTTTATATTTTTATTAAATTCTATAAATTATGTAGATTAAACTTTGTGGTTGAAGTTTTGTGAAATTATGTATAGATTTTAAGATATAAATTTTTAAAGATTATGTTTGAATATGTATTCTTAGAGAAATTATTGTATTTTATTATTTATTCAAATTTTAATTAAAATTATTGATATTTATTCTGTTTTGGGCTGATTTTAAATAATAAAAGTATAAAAATAATTTTTATAATTAATTTCAAATTTTTAGTTAATTAGTAGTATTTTTGGAAAAATAAATGAATAATAATCTATTTATTATTTTCAAGCTTAAATAAGTCCTTTATTATTTTTATGGTATTTTTGGGTGATTTTAATAGTTATTTACAATTAATGCTAATTGAATTATAAAATGGAAATTTTATTTCATTAATGGATTTTATTAACAAAATATTATTTATAAACAAGAAATTTTATTATTTATTTGGAGCTAAATTTCCTTTATATGTTTATTATATAAATAAATAAATTTGTATTAGTTAATTAAATTTTTATGAAATATTGGTGATTTCAAAAAAATTGTAATGTTTTTATATGTGTTGTTGTGTTGGTTCTCGGTTGGGCATTAAATGTAATTCGAGGGCCCAACCCAAGATGTGAAGTTGTGGATAATTTTGAAGTGTGTTTTTGATGCAGGATTGACTCTACTTTTAGTGTAGAGATGTCCGTTTTACAAAGAAAATTCAGCCGAATTTTTTGTCGATTTCTCATAAAACGTGACATCGGGTCTGTGTTAAGTTTTGAGTCTTATTAGAATCGTGTCTTAGATCGAGTTTTCTCTAAAAATCTAGAATGTTTAAGATTAGGATTTTAATCCTAATTATTTTATTATTTTCTCTATAGCTGCACTGAGAGCTAGGCCTTCTGAGTAGGGCCAGTCAAATCATAACAGAAGAGTGCATTCCACCTGTGAGTTATTATTATGTGTATGCATGTCATGTAGAAATCCTTACCCAACATCCATATATTTGTGTTAATATGAATAAATATGTCATGCTGCATCAAGTCTTTATTTGTTATTTATCTTCATGGTGATTACTATTATATATATTTAATTAAATATATATATATAATGTGAATATTGTGTTCTTGACTTGGATGTTGTTTTTATTGTTGACATGAATTGTTATTATGATGTGATGTTTTTGGAGGACAGTAGTAGAATGTGCTACCTAATAGGCTACACTAGGACCGTTATGTAACAGTACGCTAGATGTTAGGTTATGATATAATGATTGATGTGTGAAATGATTAATGATTTAATGAGATTTGTGATTGAGAGTGGTGTGGCTGCGGTAGCTCGATTGACTTAGTGTCTCGGGGCTAGTCATACTAGTAGTGAGACTGCGGTAACTCGGTTGACTTAATGTCTCGGGGCCAGTCCACTACCAAAGTTTGGAAAAGAGAAATATTATTGGAATTAAGAAATTTAATGATCATCGATCCTCCACTTGTTTGCATCTACTGTGTTGATATGAAAAGTGTTTTCATGCATTTGCATGAAATGCGTGTATAAATTAAATAAATATAAATATAAATATATAAATATTATATTGCTGCTTGGTTGCTTGTATGCTTAGGTTGCATGTATACATATAATAATAATTGACTTAGTGAGGTCTAATCCCCCTCAATTATTTTTCAGGATCTTTCTCTTTAAACCTCTCTGAGTAATATTCTTCGCCGGACTCTTTCTTCACCGGCTGACTTATGTAAAATTTGAACTATTACTTTCTTGTATTGTTTTAGACGCTGCAGTAGTAATACGTACTTGTAGTAGATTATGATGACGTTATTGACTGAAATTATGTACCTGACTGATTGTAAAATATTTTATTATGATATGATATTGGAGAGTTTCTTTACGTTATTAAAAGTTTTAATTCTGATACTTATTTATGTTATGTTAAGTGTGAATTTTTATGTTTAAGGCTTGCTACGAGTTCCGGATTCGTGTAAATTCTCATCCCCTAGCGCCGGTCATGACTCCCGGGTTTCAATCGTGATAGTATGGTACTGGATGTTTAAAAAAAATCGAACAAAAAACCATACCAAAATTGTATTGAACTGAAAACTGAATATTAACTTAATAAATAATATATAAATATGAATAATTGTAGTGAACTTAATTATATACTTTTCATTGTATTATTAAGTAGTATATATTAAGTAGCAAATGTTTAATAATATATGATAAAAATTAGGGAAAAGTATAATTTTGATTCATGTGGTTTTTGTCTTTTGGCAAAATGAGTCCTGTGGTTTTTTTTGGCTTTTAGGTACCTATGTTTCGCATTTTTTTTATACTTTAATAACCTTCTAACTAATATTATCATTATTTTATGAGAAACAATTAATATAATATTAAATTTTAATAATAAATTTATTTTATATATGATTTACGATCGATCTAATCAATTGGTTATTTAAAAAATATTATAAATTTATTTTAAAATCATTTCTTTTTATTTATAATTAAATTAAAAATATATCTAAATTTGATCTTTTTTAGTTTATTGTAGTTAGTTGAATAATATATTACTTATTAAATGATTTTAGCATTGAAAATGCATATTATTTTTACATCAAATTATAAATTTTAAATAATATTTGTTAGAATGTTACTAAATTGTAAAAAATATGAAACTTATAGTACTTAAAAGTAAAAAAAATCAGATGACTGATTTTGTCAAAAAGCAAAATCACAAGAATTAAAATTGTACTTATCCCTAAAAATTAATATGTTTTGTGTTTAAAATATAATAAATAAATTACTAATAAAATATTATTATTATTATTATTATTGGAGTTGCTATGTAGTGGTGTTGATTCTCGCATGTTCCAAAGGCAAGACAGCAGCCTCATTTCGCCATTCTCAGAGGCAAAATGGTGTTGATTCTCGCCTGCTTGCAGGATGAAGGCTTATTTATGAAGAAAATTATATCATGGACCCCTGTCCATATTGCAATATGAACCAGGGGTCCATCACACGTGTAAACTTTTTAAACATGTCTTTTTTCTTCTATCTCATGAAACGCGTCTTTTTCTTTTTTAACACTTCTTCCATTCCTGCAGCCTCATCTCCATGGCTACCATCATCGCTTCTTTTTCTATTACTCACTTAAGTCTTCTAAGTCAAATAGTAGCCACAATCTTACTTTTCCGAGAAGAAGAAGACGATGACTTGGAGGTGGGTTTTATTGCAGATGGTGATGCATGGATATCTTCTTTCTTTGATCCCATAACCACACTACTACTGCTACACTTCTCTTTTCTTTCATCAAGCTTGAAAACGAAAATCATTCAATAAATAACCCAAAGATATACCCATCCTCCTTCTTTTTCGTCTCTAACTTTTCTTTTTCTTTTTTTTTTTATAAGAACCATATATTTTAATAAATAGACAATAAAAGAAGATTTTATTCTTAGATTCAAGTTTTAATATCAAAATCATGGGTTTTTGTTGATTTTTAGAGAGGAAAACTTGTACAATATTTCTTTTATTGATTTTTTTATTGTCACGACCTAAATCCGGGAGTCATGACCGGCGCTAGGGAATGAGAATTCACACAAATCCGGAACCTGTAGCAAGCCTAAACCACAATTATCATACTTAACATACACAAATTTACCAAAGAATTAAAAATTTTCAAAATATAGGAATTCCCCATAATTAATATCATAATAAAATATTTATACAGACAGTCAGGTACACAACCTCAGTCAATAACATCATCACAAACTACAACAAGTATGTACTACTACTGCAGCTTCTAAGAGATACCAGAGAATAATAGTTCAAAATTTACATAAATTGGCTGGTGAAAAAAAAGAGTGCAGTGAAGAGAACTACTATGAGAGGTCTAACGAGAAGGATCCTGAAAAATAATTAAAGGGGGTCAGACGTCACTGAGTAAATTATTATTATATATATATACATGGAACCTAAGCATACAAGCAACCAAACATCAATAATATTTATATATTTATATTTATATATATTTAATTTATACACGCATTTTATGCAAATGCTCAAAAACACTTTTCATATCAACACAGTAGATGCAAACAAGTGGAGGATCGGAGCAGAACCCTAAGAATGTCCAGAACCTCAATACTGAACCTCACTGGTCATCAGGCCCACTTAAATCTAATAACATTTCTCTTTTCCAATTTGGCAGTGGACTGGCCCCGAGACACTAAGTCAACCGAGCTTCAGCAGTCTCACTACTGGTAAGACTAGCCTCGAGACACTAAGTCAACTGAGCTACAACAGTCTCACTACTGGTATGATTGGTCCCGAGACACTAAGTCAACCGAGATTCAGTAGCCACACCACTCTCAACAACAAATCTCAACAAATCATTTAATCATTTCACACATCAATCATTGTATCATAACCTAGCATCTAGCGTACTGTTGGGCAACAGTCCTAGTGTAGCCCTCTAGGTAGCACGTTCTACAACCATCCTCCAAAATATCAATTCATAAATAAAATAAATAAATCATATTAAAACGTGAACTGCATCCAATAATCATATATATATATATATAAAGACGTATATATATATATATATATATATATATATATATATATAAGAGTAATAACAATTAACATTTAATGCAATTTAACATATTAAAGTGCACATTTATCAAGATATGGATGCCAATAATATTTTCTATATGCAATGCATACATATAATAATAACTCACAGGTGTGCACTCCTCTGGAATAATTCGACTAGCCTGACCCATAGGCCTCGGTATCGGTGCGACTATAGGAAAAAAATAATAAAATAATTACGATTAAATCCAAACCTTATACATTCTAGATCTCTAAGGAAACTCGATCTAAGACACGACTCTACTAAAACTCAAAATTCAATACAACCCCGATGTCACATTTTACGAGAAATTTACCAAAAATTTGGCAAAGTCTCCTTTGTAAAACAGGCATCTCTCTACTAAAAGTAGAGTCATTCCTGCACAAAAATACACTTCAAAATTTCAAAGCTCAACATCTCGAGTTGGGCCCCCGAACTACAATTCACATCCAACCAAGAACCAACATCACAAAATATATAATAAATAAATAATTTTCTCAAATAACCAAAACATATCATAAAAATATTAAAGAAATTTATTTTCCAAATAAATAATAAAATTCTAGCTCACTACTAATATTTGCTAATAAAATCCATTAATAGCATAAAATTTCCATTATACAATTAATTAGCATAAATTATAAATAATTATTAAAATCACTTATCAATATCATAAAAATAATATAATGCTCATTTAAACTAAAAAAATGATAAAAAATAATAAATAAGTTTATTTTTCATATATTTTTCCAAAATTATCACTAATTAACAATTAATTGGAAATAACTACAAAAATTATTTTTCATACCTTTATTAATCAAAAATAATCTAAAACTGAATAATTAACAATAATTTCAATTAAAATCAAATAATTTGCTAAATTCCAACAATTTTCATAATTTACTAATAATTAGCTAAAAATAGGAAATAATTCGTAAAAATTATTTTAATACTATTTATTACTCAAAAACTGTCCAAAACATAATAATTAGCAATAATTTCAACTGAAATATAAAAATTACTAATCTATACTAATTTTTCCAAAAATTCATTTTTCACATAAATATTCAAAAATTTATAATAAAAATTCTACACACAATTTCAATAAACTTCCTTCACGAAGTTTAATCTACATAATATATAGAATTTATTAAAAATATAAAAGTTTTCCGACCCGTGACTGTCCGGAACAATACCGTGGCCGGAAAATTCCAAAAATTCAGAAAAATAATTAAAAATCACCAATAGCAATATCACAACCTCTAGATCAAATAATCTCAAAGTAATTATATCTAACAAAATCAAATTCAAACTCAATTTTACAAATAACTAAAAATATTTGTCAAATCCTCTACGAATGTAGATCGGACACACGGTCAGTGGCTATGGACTCCTGACATCGAGAGGAACAAAATGGAACCAACCTCGCAACCTGAAACTTGTTGGAACAGTGCCAAATCACAAAAAGGTGCCGACTGCATAGTGACAATTTTGCACCAATCTAATCCACTTCTTGAAAATCGGACACTACCGGAAGGAAGAGGACATCGAGACGAGTCTGTAGCTTGAATTTAAGGTCATTTGGGGGTTAAACGAAGGAAAACAAAAGTTTAGGGATCTAAAAAAAGTTTTCCAAATTAAAACCCAAAATTCCTACAGCTCTCTCTCCGTTCTACAGACCTTCACTCCTTTTATAAAAGTACATTGCCACGTGTCAATATTTTTGTGGCTCTTTTTTTTCAAAAATCATAAAAAGACAAAAAAATAAAATCATTTAATTTAAAATTACATATAATATAATATTTATTAAAAGTATAAAAGGACATTTCAAATACTATTTTAAATTTAAAGTATCTTCTCCATATTTATTCTCCACCACATAAATATATTCATATATATATACTTAAAAATATTTAAAGTGTATTAAAATACACTAAGTCAATAATTTTACATAAGCAATAATATTAAAATAATATTCGACACAAGAATTTCAAATTTAATTTCACTAATAATCAAATATCATAAATTAATAAAATAATTATTAACACTGCAAATTTCAGAAATTTAATTTTATAATTTATAAAAATTCAGGTTATAACATTTATGTTTGTTTGTTGATAAACAAAAAAATACTTTTTATTGTTTTAATAAGATTAAAAGTGAATTTGCAGGTGAAGGTGAATGAATTTGTAGGTGAAGGTCAATGAATATGCATTTAAAACCTGCAAGTTCATTAATCTTCACCTGTCGGTGAAAGTTAATGAACAAGCATTATTTAAATAATAACCCTAAATTTTATATGAATATACATTATTTAAGTAATGAAACTATATTGTTTAACTAAAATAAAAAATACAAGTAAAAGTTTATTTACTATAATTAAAAAATAAATAATAAATAATTTTTTAATGAATAAAAATTTTATTTTGACTAAAATTATGAATAAAAATTTACATTCAACCTTAACAATATTATTAACTAATATTAATATTATAAAAATTAATTGGTTAATTTGTCAAATAATATAAGTTCATTAATTAAATCATGAAGATTCATTATTTATTAACTATATGTTCAACACTTTTAATATTTTAGTTCATTATTCTATATAGATTCATCGATGAAAAAATTATAAGTTCATCAAACACAACATATATGTTCATTAATTATACACTTCAGATTCATAAAATAAAAAATAAAAATGAAATATATATATATATCGTGGGAAGGGGTGCCATAACCATTGTTTAGTACTGTTATGATTATAATTATTCAATTCGCCATGTAGAGTGTATAGCTTCAGTCTCATTTTGATTATGATCATATATAGCTTTTGTAATAGGAGATTAATGGCTTTCTATCAAAAAAAAAAAAGGAGGTTAATGGCTTTGAGCATGTGTGAAGATGACACAATTTCTACACACAAGCATTTGATTGTGGCCCATTCATTCTTGTATTGTATTGTTTGCATGTTAAGAAATTGATTATTTTTCTCATTTTTGTGTGTGTTTATTTTTTTTTGTTAGTTATAACTGCAGATTCATTAGATTGTGTATATAAATTCATTAATTGTAATGTAGAGGTTCATTCCTTATAAATTGGAGGTTTATTATAATTTTATATAATGTTCATGAAC
>CATIWM010065408.1:0-20765 GCA_949671775.1 Mallotus repandus
ATAAAATGCAAAATACAAAATAAAACACACAAAAAACTAAAAAACTAAAATAAACTTAAGATTGTTTAATAACAAATAAACACATACAACATCACCAGCTATTTCACCGACAGCTTTCACAGCAATTTTAATAACATCAGAAAAATCACCAATATGATCTACATCATCGTTCCCATCCAAACATAAATACACAAAATATATAAAATTGTATCAGATACTAAAAATATTCAAATAAGATACAGAATTCAGAATCTTTTAAACCACAGAATGTACAAAAGAAGAATTATTCAAATCAGACTCCTTTGGTAATTCCCCTCCCCTCCAGTATTACTAGATAACATCTCATTCTCTGATGGCAATACCATCAGAGAGAAGTGCTACCTACACAGCTAAACTCAATATACTATCAACATGATATCTCTTATTTATGCAAATAACACAATTATATATATACATAATTACTAACTCCCATAAATTTTTTAAACGATGGCAAGCAGTATTTAATATCTTAACTTAACAAATATACACATGGTAGCTGATACCCCTCGGGTATATTCCTATTTAAATTAATAAACTTTTATTCCTAAATTAGAGTAACTTACAGAACAAGAAAAACCAAATCCAAGTAGGAAAGAGTCTTCCTCATCAGGAAGAGTCCCACATCCGGAGGACTTCCAAATCAAGAGGAATTGCCTCAAACAAGGACAAATCCTACAAGGAAGAGGAATCATATTCCTCTCAGGTTTGAGCTTCTCATTCTCTATAAATACTCCTCACCTCCCCTCAAATTATTCATTATATTCCCTCAAGTTCTTATTCTCTCTATAAACTCTCTCCCTTTACCATCTCTGACTTAGGCATCAGAGGGTTTGTGGGAGAAACCCTACATCTCACCTTGCTTCCTTGATTGATTGCTTGACTGCAGGACTCGAAGGTTCCAAAATCAAGTTATCAAGTGGCGCCGTCTATGGGAATCTCTTAAGTCAAAACCATCACAAATCTACAGAGCTAAGCAACTCTAAACATGGCATCTAGCCCACCACCAACTACCGATACTCAAGCCAATCTACCAGGACCAACATCGGACGCTCCCATCAATCCATCAGCCCCTACTTCTCTTATTAAAACGTCAGCCCCCATTTTGTCAATTGACCCATCAGCTTTTATCCAACACAGGGGACCATCGTATCAAACCCCTCTTTCCAAAGTTACCCATGGATGGGCAACACCTGGTACAAGCTTTCCTTATTATGCTCCTTTACATCATACTACCTTACCCATCCCCTCCATCCTTTTTCCAAGTCTTCCAGGAACCCCTATTACAAACACACTGAATTTAAACATAGTACCCAGACACTCAATCGGCATCCTATAAATAAAAAAGCAGTGATCCAAAACATCCTAGCCCAAATAGCCCTCATGCAATAACAACTCAACGTCCTAACTCAAGAAAATAACCTTAGAATTGCTAATCCAGAGAATAACGTGATCATACCACCTCTGGCAGCTCAGAGCGCCCTTGGAGGAGACAAAGGAGCTTAGAAAGATTCGAAAGGATCAAGCACAAGTTGTCCTACCTTAGATGACTCCCAGATAGCTTAGAAAGTAGAGCAAGTAATTCAGAAAGCCTGAACTGGGCCGAGAAGGGTAGACGAGTGTGTCTTATAAGGAACAACACCCTTCATAAGCAAGATTGTCAAAACTGAGATTCCTCCTAAATTCAAGCTACCTCAACTGGATCAATTTGATGGAACGAGAGATCCAATCATCCACGTCTCTTCATTTCGGACTAAGATGATGCTTCAGAATGTAAACGATGGAATCCTATGCCACGTCTTCCCTAGTACACTTACCAAGACTGCTCAAAGGTAGTTCATCAACTTCCTAAGAATTCTATTTCATCCTTTGAAGAGTTAGTTTAGAAGTTCAGAACTCAATTCATCACTAACGTTCCACCTGCAAAGAATGTAAATGATCTCAGAATGTGTAAACAAGAGGCTTCAGAGTCACTAAGGAGTTACCTTGACAGGTTCAACAAGGTCGCCATACAGATTGAGAATTTAAGTGATGAAGTGGCCATAGAGGCTATGAAGAATGGGACACGATTAAGGAAACTCAAGGATAAAATTATAACTAAAGAGCCTATAGTTTTCTCTGAAGTCATGTCTATGGCAATGAAGCTGATAAAACTCGATGAAGATAGAAGGCTATAGTGGGATGATGACAGACCACCTTTTAAAAGGGAAGAAAGATCTGAGCCAAGGAGACCTAGAGCCCAACATCCTTATTTCAGAGGCCCAGCAGGAAGCCTGGCAGGTGGATTCAGGAAAGAAATTAAAAATTATATGCCTCTGAATGCTCCAAAATCATAAATCCTTATGTGGATTAAAGCAAATGGGGTGGGAATACCTGTACCTACAAGATCAAGTCCTAACAGAAGAGCAATGGCAGACAGGAGGTTCTATTACCAATATCACTGAGAATACGGGCATGACACTAATGATTGTCGAGAATTACAAACAGCCATAGAGCAACTAATACAAAATGCAAACTTAAAAAATTTACTAATATAAACAAGAATACCGAGACTCCAAAGACGAGAATGGTGATAAGTCTGAAACAAAGAAGGCTCGAAATGAAGTGGTCGGAGTCATTAATATGATAGTAGGAGGAGAAGCACATAAATGAAAAAGGATGAAGTAAACTCGGAGTGAAGAAAGACAGTTGCAAAGGCCAACTATCACATTCGGACCGAAAGACGGAGAACATGCCCAGCATCCCCACAATGATGCCTTGGTCATAAGTACATACATTTTGAATTATCTGGTGAAAAGGCTTTTGATAGACGAGGGAAGTGTTTTCAACACACTCTCATGGAGCGCCTACCAGGCTATGAGAGGCTCAATTACTGATCTCAAAACCATTAAAAACCCCATCACTAGCTTCTGTGGAGGAACAACCTAGCCTATGGGAGTGGTGGAACTAGAAATAGAATTTGGCAATCGGGAAATAGGAAATTCAAAAGCAGTCTGATCCTTGTTCAACAATCTTGGATCCCCCACTTGCTTATAGCAGCATCATTGGAAGACCCATCTTGTATGAGATTGATGCAGCCACGAGTATTAGAAGACTGACCATGAAGATTCCTCTAGAAGATCGAGTCATAACCATACTCAGAGATCAGTTAATGGCTCAGCAATGTTATTAATTGGCTTCAAAACCTCATCTAAAAGCTTTTCCCTTGGCATCTTTAGAGACAGGAAAACAAGGTGCCAATCCAGAGCCAATTGATCAAGTTCAAACATTGCAAATCATAAAAGAAAAGGCAGTCAGAATTAGAGGCGAGCTCGATAAAGACATCAGGAAAAACATTAGTGAAGTTCTCATTCGACACTCTAACAGCTTCGCTTCAACAATGATTAAAATTATGGGGGTGGATCCTCAGATTGCGTCACACAGCCTGAACATCCAACCAGGAATGAAACTAGTAATCTAGAAGAAAAGGAAGTTTGCGTACGAGAGGCAGAAAGTGATTGCCGAAGAAACAAAAAGTTGTTTGATGCCAAATTCATAAGAGAAGTGACACACCCGGAGTGGGTAGCTAATGTGGTGTTAGTTAAAAAAGCCAATGGGAAGTACCGAATATGTGTTGACTATATGGACCTCAATAAAGCATACCCCAAGGATAGCTATCCATTACCGATAATTAATCAATTGGTAGATTCAACAACTTGCACCATCTCTACAGTTTCATTGATGTCACTCAAGGGTACCACAAATCCCCATGAAGAAGGAAGATGAAGAGAAAACGTCATTCATTACTCATAAAGGCCTTTATTGCTACAAGGCCATGCCCTTTGGATTAAAAAATGCTGGAGCAACCTATCAAAGGTTGATGAATCACGTATTTTAATACTAGATTAGGAAAAATATAGAAGTGTACGTGGATGATATCATTCTTAAAAGTGAGACAACAGAACAGCATGTTGGGGACCTCGAGCAAATACTCACCATATTAGACAAATATCAAATCAAACTAAACCCGGACAAATGTGTATTCAGAGTAAAGGCAGGGAAGTTTTTGGGATTCATGATCTCACACAGGGGTATAGAGGCAAACACAGAAAAGATGGAAGCCATCCTAAATATGAAAGCTCATAAAACACTAAATGAGCTTCAGAAACTCAATGGAAGAATTATAGCCTCAAAAGATTCATCTCATGCTCAACCAGAAAATGCATGCCTCTATTCCGAGCTTTGAAAAGTTCTAAGAAATTTGAATGGAATGATGAGTGTTAGATAGCATTTGAAGAAATCAAAAAAATTTTGACCTCACCGCCATTGCTCAGTAAACCAGTTCCGGATGAAACCTTATACTTGTACCTCTCTATTGGCCATGAATCCATCGCCTTAGTGTTAGTCCGGGAGGCAGGGAGTCAACAAAGCTCGATCTGCTATATCAGCAAGATCCTCAGGGGTTCGGAGACCCGGTACCCTATGTTAAACAAAATCACCATGACAGTCATCCACACATCTAAGAAACTCCAACAATACTTTCAAGCCCATTCCATAGTTATCAGAACTAATTTCCCCTTGTGAAAAATTCTCCAGAGGCTAGAAACTTTAGGACGATTAGTCCAATGGTCAGTTTAGTTGGGAGAATTTGATATCAACTATGAACCTCGTCAACAAATAAAAGCTCAAGCTCTAGGAAATTTCATACAAGAGATGACATTCAAAGAAGTCGTCTCCCTCTCATACCCAGAGTAGAAACTATATATAGACGGAGCATTTGGAGCTCAATGATCCAAAGCTGGAATTATCCTAATTGGGCCTAGCAAACTGAGAATCAAATATGTTGTCCAAGTCAAGTATAGTGCCACAAATAATGCAACTGAGTGTGAAGCATTAATTACAGGACTCAGGCTAGTAATAGAAGTCAGAGCTGAACACCTTAAAGTTTATTCTGACTCCCAACTGGTGGTTAACCAGGTCAAAGGAACATACCAGGTCAAAGATCAAAGCATGGTCAAATATGTAGAGAAAGCCAAGCAGCTCCTAAAGAAGCTAGAGCATGAAGGGGGACAATGGAAAATATTACAAATTCCTAGAAGTGAGAATTCAGAAGCAGATTTGTTAGCCAAGTCAGCATCTGAAGCCAACCAGGTGTTTAAAGAACTTGAGTTAACTGAGGAACTTACCAAACCAAGCATCGAGGAAGAAGAAGTAATGAACGCTCAGGAGATGGCTGAGTGGATGAAGCCAATTATACAATACCTAAAACATGGAATTCTACCTGAAGATAAGCTTAAGGCTCAAAAGTTAAAGATCAGAGCCGCACATTACTCCATGTACAATGGTGAACTCTCTAGAAGGTCACTATCTCATCCATGGTCAAAGTATATGTCTCTAAAAGAAGGCAGGTATGTGCTTAGAGAAATCCATGAAGGGATATGCAGAGCTCACGAAGCTCAAAATTCTATGGTCTGGTATACCTCACACTTTGATCACAAATAATGGCAAACAGTTTGATAATGAGAAGTTTAAGGCATTCTGTTCAGAATTGAGCATCAAACTCAGGTTCACTTCAGTGGCTGACCCTCAAATAAATGGGCAGACAGAAGTTACTAATAGAATCATCATGCAAGGGTTAAAGAAGAGATTGGATGAAAAGAAGGGAAATTGGGTAGAAGAACTTAACAATGTCATCTGGGCATACAGAATAACACCCAGAAGCTCAATAAGAGAAATGCTCTTTAGATTGACATACGGAATGGACGCAGTTATCCTTATGGAAATTGGTTCATAAAGCTATCGAGTCTCTTGAGAGTTGGATCCAAACATCAACAATCTCGATGCTCGGATTTGCCTAGACTTATTGGAGGAAAGAAGGGAGCGAGCATATACAGTCTCGGAAGCACAGAGGTGGAGAATAGCAAGATATCATAACAAACATATCCGACCAAGGCAATTCAGAGTTGGAGACTTCGTGTTAAGGAGAGCAGACATCTGCAAAGGCAGTTCTGGAACTGGCAAGCTCGGACCTAATTAGGAAGGCCCATATCAAGTCACCAAAAAAACCACTGAGGGTGCGTACAAGATAAAAGATATGCAAGGAAGAGAATTTCCTCGATATTGGAACTCGGATAGCCTTAGGAAATACTACCAATAAAAGAAATTGTACTTAAAAAAAAAGAAAGAGAGATAAGCTCTAATAAAGAAGCACCATTTCATTCATTCTCCATTATTTTTACAAAAAAAAAAATAGGGAAACCTAAGTATTTACATTAGCCTCAGACTCATAAGGCACTGAGCTAGCTTTAGTTAAAACATTGGCATCCTTCAAAACGGGAGTCTCGAGCACCACGGAGGTAGCAGCCAGCAAGGCCAGTTCTAGCTAAGGACCCTTCTCTGAACTAATGAGGATCCCTTGGATGTTCAAAAATAAACCCCTCAACAGTGGTCAATTTCTTGGAGACTCTTGGGCCTTGTCGGTGCTTCTTGGTAGCTTGACTAGCGGCATCATCAGCAGCAACCAACTTAGCCAAGTCTGTTGAGGTTATCTTATCACACTCGAAAAAGTCCAGATCAGGACACTGAGCAAGCAGAATCCTCTTAAGCTCATGTTTGTATGGCTTAAGGAACCCGGACACCATATTTCGATAGGATCTTAGGTCATCCTTTCAGCCTTCCTTCTCTTTCTTTAACTTTTCCTTTAGCACGGCAAGCTCATAATCTTGCTCCTTTATTTTCTCAGTATGTTGCTCCTGAGTATGTTCGAGATCACAGATCCTTTAGTCAGCAATGGTGCCCACCTCAGCATCCTTGAAGTTTTATTCACTTTAAAGGATGAAATACTCATCCTTAGCCAGCAATGGGCCTTGGGCCATCTGCAAGTAAAACGAGAAGTGTTAGTATATTAAACAATACTTATTGTCATTGCAAGATACGTTCCAATCTTCTACCTCCAAGGCATGTGTAATCAGGAATTAAATAGCTCCCCTCTACCTATATCCTTCCATTGCTGGACGTCCTCTGGTAAGCACAAAGACTCAGCGTACTGGTCTCTAACTTGGGGGTTCAGAATGCTCAGTGGATTCATCTTGTTCAGAATCCATTTCTTTGCATCTAGACACCTGGGAAGCCTTGGACGTTTGATGAACACATTCTCGGTCAATTCTTCTTCGTCCTCAGCTATCCCTTTGCCTCAAAAACATTTTTTGGATGACCCGATAACCCTTTTTAGAGCATGCTCCACTGGAGGTTCTCTACCAACCTCGACATGTCGTTCAGTCAGAGTCTCAAAAGGCTCCTCCTACTCCAGTGTAAGTTCAGTAATCTCTGGTTCTTATCCTTGATCCTGAGCTTCCTCTGGACCAGCATCTAAAAGTAGTATCCTAGCCACAAATGCATAATAGTCAGTCATCTACAAATAAAGGAAAGAGAAGAGTCAGAATATACCTTTAAAAAGATAAGGGCTTACCATCATATACTCTCCGAAGGTATCATCGAGAACAATTCTCAGCTAAGATTCCCTCAAATATGCTCTGAGTATGAAGCCTTCTTATTAAGTCTGAGTCTTCATCAGGTAACTTTCTTGGGCATTTTACATTGTGACAATCATCGACCCATAAGTGCCGAATAGTGAAGAATTCGGTTGGGTGCTCTATCACAAAATACTTGTGTCTCTAACACTTTGGTATGTCCAGAAGTCTCACAAACAGACTCAGACTTAGAATAGCTGCCAGAGAGAACGTAAGCTCTCCTTTTTTCTTATTTAAACTATAAATAAACCACAATATGTGAAAGTCTGAGTCTCTCCCTTCCTTATGCATAAACTATATATACCCGGTTAAAATTCTATAACTATTTGGGTGCAGTTGCCCAAGAGCTATATTATATCTATTCAAAAATACCTTCACAAAGGGATCTATCGAGAATCTTAGCCCTCCCTCTAATTGGTCTTGGTACACAACCATTTTTACAGCATTTGGGCAAGGGTCATGCGCCTTCTTATCGGTAGTATGCAGCAAATATTCTGGGGGAATCCCAAATCTATGCCTATACTATTCTAGCATACCGTCATCTACTTTAGATTCAAACAAATCATATTTCACTTGCTCTTGTGGAGCCATGAAAACCTCTAAAAGAAGGGTGCGAAAAGAGAAAAAACTAACAAGTAAAAGAACTCTTGTTCACCTGGAGAGCGAAGTCGAACTTCTCAGAATAAGCAGAATGCAAAAGGAAGAAGCTTGTGGCAGCGATAACAAAGAAGGAAGATGGAGACCAAAAACTAGTGTACACAGCAACACAAAGCAAAGAAGTGAAATTAGCAAAGGATGTCCCTCAATTTATAACCTGAGGAAGGTTCTGGGTGGACCTCGCATACCCTCAATATTATAACACTCATGCTTTATCATCCTAGGGGCATAATAGTCATAAATGGTCTGACATTAGAGGGCCATCAATAGCACAACTATCTAAGCATTGTCCTTTCAATAGATGGGCCTGTCCAGCTGCAAGAACACTTTTGAATCTGCCAAGACTTTTGACACACAAAATGACGTGACGGTTCCCAAATTAAAAAAAGCATAAACTTGGCACTCGGGCCTTGCTTTATAACACCGAGAGACCACACGGTCATAGGCACTTAGGCCTCATTGCCTCGTTATAACACCGAGAGACCACATGGTCAAATAAAGCCTCGAGCACTAAAAACCCCAGCAATGGTTGGTTCTGTCAAATTCTTTATATAACAGGTTAAACCCTCCGGTTGTTTCATAACACTGAGCCTACTATACCGAGTATCTGTAAGTACACCTGGCAATCTTTTCTTTCTATGCAACAAATACCATTCCGAGTCTCGGTACTGAGCATCTTCAGCATCAATGACTGAGGTTGGCCATCTCAGCTCACCCGTCAGCAGTAGATACTCTTCTGCGCATATCAGTCCCAGTAACAATTAAAGCTTCCTCGATATCTAAAATACTCAGACATAAATATCTTACCAGACTTTCGAAGGGGACTCTTAATACCCCTCAGGTTTATTCCTATTTAAATTAATAAACTTGTATTCCTAAATTAGAGTAACTTGCAGAACAAGGAAAACCAAATCTAAGTAAGAAAGAGTCTTCCTCTTCAGGAAGAGTCCCACATCCAGAGGACTTCCAAATCAAGAGGAATCCTATTCCTCTCAGGTTTGAGTATCTCATTCTCTATAAATACTCCTCACCGCCCCTCAAATTATTCATTCTATTCTCTTAAGTTCTTATTCTCTCGATAAACTCTCTCTCTTTACCCTCTCTGACTTAAGCATCAGAGGGTTTGTGGGGGGAAACCCCACATCTTACCTTGCATCCTTGATTGATTATTTGACCACGGGACTTGGAGGTTCTGGAATCAAGTTATCAGTGGGTAAGGTGTTCAATCACCTTAGAATTAAACATCCTTAAATACAATACATGAGTACAGGTTATATAAAAATACAAGTCAAAAGAAATACACATAAGTATTTCAATAACCCTCTCTCAAAAACACCTCCCATTGAGCGTGCTAAATGTGCTTCATCCTCTAGCACAACCTGGGCCATAGCAGGACTCAACTCCTTTCCATAAGTAAGCAAAAAGAAAGACATCAGTCACAGTCCAAAGGGGAAATAAGCTAGGCCAAAGCATAAAGAAAAAAGTTGATCTCATCATGCCAAACTCATATCCAGGCCAGAGAGACCTGAACTCTAGTGCTAGTTTCATAAATGACTCGAATGATAGTACACACATAATCTATATACTCCTCTCTAATAACTGTAATACTCCCATCCACTCCAATCGACTCTACAATAACCCTGAAAGCAAACTCAGCATCTGTGTCATGATATAAGACATACTTCCCCCTCATCTCTATCTCAAAAACCTCATAAGTCATGGTGGTCCACTGCACTACCATCGAAAATCTCTAGCTACACAACTAATATACACAGCCTAAACTGAAAAATATACAAACAAGCGAGTGTGAGTAATTTCATAAGGAAATTATCCAGTGAATAACTAAGAAAAATAAAATGAAAACACTGAACATGGAATAGATCATTAATACAGAAATAATAGCAGTAGAGTAATCACAAATAAATTTTATTCACAACTCAAAGAAAGGTTTGATATATTAAATATCATTTTATCGATTAACAGATGTCAAAATATTATTTTTGTATTTCTATAGGTTTTGCATAGTTTAATTATGAGCATCTTTTCACAAGATATGATTCTGAGCATATTCCACAGAATATAAAAAATTTGAGCATTAGAGCACAAATACTCATGTCTAGATAAATTTAGTTATCGACTTGAACATTGTATACTAGACATGACATCTTTATAAATAGATTGTATTTTGAAAATACAAATATATAGTTAACTCTTTCTCAGAGAAAAATAATTGCATAGCTCCTTCTCAGAGCGAAAATGAAATCTAACTCCTTCCCAAAGAAAAATAGAATATAACTCCTTCCTGGAGCATAATAAAATGTAACTCCTTCTTGGAGAACAAGCAATATGCATACTTAGCAACCATATAAATTCGCCCCTAAAGCATAATGAATTTATGCACTGTCTATAAGACAGTAATTATCAGTTGCCCAACATAATCGACTTATCTCTTAATAGTCTTAAACAAAAAACCATAATTAAGACCTCAGACAAGACATGTCATAACACCATGACAAAACTGGACATGATAGTCACATAATAGAAATATTCCTAGTTAAAAATTATTTTCTAAAAATAGAGATATACTCTATATTAAAATCTTACAATTGTGCTCATAACTGCTCAATGTAAGATTTTACTCATTTAGAAAATTACTAGCTCGGAATTGAGCATTCTGCAGATTAATTCCTTTACAGATTTGTCTTTTTGTATTAGGGTAGCTTTCTCAGCATACCCGAACTAAATACATCAAGCTCACTAGCATTTTGGAAATATTCATTAAAAAATTAATTCTTAAACAAGGGATCTAGAAAATATTTAAAAAGTACTCAAATATTTGTACTATTAAATATTTATTTATCTTTCTTAGATTAGCGTTAGTACTTATACTTAGTTTAGATACACACCAGAAATATTTTTCTCAATTATTTCCCTTAACTGGTAATTTAATAAAATACACAGGTATGTATAACTTAGCTACAAACTTATTCCTTATTTAAAATAAAGTAAGGTGTAGCTTAAATAGAAAATGCACTTTATTTTCTCAAACTTTAACTCAAGACGTAGATTCCACATTTTGATAAGAATAAATTATTATCAAAATTATATCTGTTACATAAAATTTAAATTCAGCAAAATTCTTATCAAATTAAATTTCACTTAGTCATAAACAGTTTATTACCAAAAATACAACTCCAAGCCTCTAACTTGTTCGGTTCTTTTATGTAAAAATATACAAGGATACGGTCAAACCAATTATATAAAAAAAATATAATAGAACAATTAATCTTTAACTTAAAAATAAATTTTAAGCTTCAGAAAAATATCACTTAAATTTACAAAACTTGCGGTTTAACAACCAATCAACCCATTGTTTCTCTACTTATTTTTAAAACCTTTATTTCTTGGTTCAGTTACAAAGCATAGTAATTAAACTGTTTAAGCAGTAAAATTCTGCACCTTCAACTCATAGAATTATGCACTTAAAATTCATAGAATTCTGCACTTAAAACACTTAGAATTCTGCACTTAAATCACACAAAATTTTGCACTTAAATTACACGTAAACAGCAATGAATTGTTTTATGGTGATTTAAGAAAGTTATCTCAACTTGCTTTTAAGGGACATTATAACTAAATTTGGGGCTGCTTAGGAATTGAATTTCAACAGCAAATTACCTATTTCTTTTCACTTATATAGAGATGTTTAAAACATCAATTAGAAGCTAATTAAGCTCTCTCTCTCTTTTTTTTTTTGCATTTTCTTTCAATAGGAATCAACAGCAAACAAGTTAATAAAGCTGCATAATTTCAACAGAAAAAGAGTTTTAAATTAGCTTGCTTCAAATGTGCATTTGAACCATAAAATTTGTCAAGATGTAGCACCGAAATAAGTGAGTTTCAAGACTGTTTTAAAATCAAATTTCCATAATAAATTGGACATAATACAGCAATAATTCCTTTGGTGATAACTTGATGGTTTAAAACAAACAATTCTCATATTTATTGAAATGAAAACCGAAAGAAATTTTTTTTTTTTTTGTGGAGACTAGCAACACAACTCAAGCCAAGGGATATTCAAAGTTTAACAACACAAGAATGAAATAAAACTCAACATTTAACTGAAGCAAATGAACCAAGCTAAGCATTTAGACATCTTAAACATGAGCAACACTGAAACTTAAGGATTACAGAATCAAGAAATCAAAATTTGCAACAAGGATCGGTGAGAACCACTCACAAACAAAGCTAGCTCCCTCTTTATCCTCTCGCTGCTTTAACGGACTCTTATCCGTGGTCACAAACAGCTCCTAATCACTAATTATAAAGATTTTCTTAGTTCTATCTTAACTTATCATTTACAATAGACAATATTCAAGAATCTTGTTCTAATTCTCTACTTAGATTTCAATGCATGCAGCTATAAATTAGTCTCATACACAATCTACAATGAACTTTATAATCATTCAAAGAATTTTACCTTAATGCTTCTTTGATCCCACCCGAAACTCAACCCAACTCAAGCTCTTATTCTGTATTTTTTTTTAAACTCTAAGCTTATTTGCTCACTTGATCTTCAACTTCTTTAGTGATTTGAGTTCGGTTCCTTGTCTCTAGAGAAGGATCAAGCTTGTAAAACCTTTCTCCATCCACATGCAAGCAACTTGAGCTCTCTTTCTAGTCTCCCTCTCGCCCTCACACATTCCTCTTCTTCACGCAGAGAAGGGGTCCCTTTTTTTTATATACCAATGTCTTAATGAATAAAATGAAGCATATATATAATTTAACACCTCATCACCTTATATCAAATATTTCTCTAATTAAATCCTTTTTTATAAATATTTTTTCTTTTGATTTATTTGCAAGTGACATGTGTCAACATGCATGCATCATTCCTGATGCCTCAACACTTTTTTGCAGAAACACCCTTAATTCTTGCTTCCATCTTTAATTACACCCTTCTCAACTTAATTTCCTTTCATTATAAGTTCTTATTGCCTTTGTTTCAATTTGATTAAGCCCTTACAATTATGTTTTCATAGATTTTAGACTTAATTAATTTCTGAATTAATTATTTAAATAAAAATAAATCGTCAAATTTGTATGTTCGGGGATACGGATGTGACAATTCTTCCCCACTAAAATAAATTTCATCCTCGAAATTTAAATAACATGCTTACCTTATGAAATAATCGAAAATAACAGGTTCGAATATTATTGTCTAATATCTTCTTCTCTTTCTTACGTCGCTTCTTCCCGACAGTGATTTTTCCATAGTACTTTGACTAATGGAATAATCTTATTCCTCGACACTTTTTTATCTTTAGCTAAAATAGCTATAGGCTCCTCTTCATAGCTCAAATTTTCTTTCAACTCCACTGATTGCTCTTGTAAATTATGCGAGGGATGACTTCTATATCTTTGCAGTATTGAGACGTGGAATACATCATACACACTAATTAACTTGGGTGGTAGCGCTAACCAATAGGCTACAGATCCCACATGCTCAACTACTTTTTATGGTCCAATAAATCTCAGACTTATCTTCCCTCATTTTTTGAATCTAATTACACTTTTCCATGGCGATATTTTCAGAATTACTTTATCACCCACATTATATTCAACATTAGTTTGCTTAAGATTTGCCTAGCTTCACTATCTATCTTGAGTCGTTTTGAGATTTGCTCGAACCAATTGGATATTGTCAGTGGTCATTTGAACTAATTCTAGACCCAACAATTTTCGTTCTCCTACTTCTTCCTAGTATATAGGTGTCCTACACTTCCTTCCATACAGAGCCTCAAATGGTGCCATATTCAGACTACTCTGATAACTATTATTATAAGCAAATTCCATTAGTGGTACTTGCTTATCTCAGCATCCACCAAAGTTTAGAGACTGGCTCTTAACATATCTTCAAGTACTTGCATAGTTCTCTCTAATTGTCCATCTATTTGGGGATGGAAAGTAGTACTATATTTTAATTTAGTACCTAAAGCTTCTTGTAAGCTTGGCCAAAATCATGAAGTGAATCTCGGGTCTCGATTTGACATAATCGATGCTGGTGTCCCATACAATCTTATCACTTCTCTGATGTACAATTCTACCAACTTGTTCAGACTATAACTTATCTTGATTGGTAAGAAATGTGCTGAGTTGGTCAGTTGATCTACAACTACCCATGCAACAACATTTCCATACTGAGTCCTTGGCAGACTAACTACAAAGTCCATCGTGATATGTTCCCATTTCCATTTTGGTATAGGCAAAGATTGCAACAAACCAACTGGATGCTTGTGCTCAACTTTAACTTGCTGACAAGTCAAGCATTTAGAAACATAATCTGCTATGTCTTTCTTTATCTCTTGCCACCAATAATATTCCTTCAGAGTTCTATACATTTTTTTTGTTGTCTAGATGCACTGCATAAGCAGAGCAATGAGCTTCTTCTAAAATTTTTCTTCTCAAGTTATCCACCTTCGAAACAAATATTCTCCTTCCCAGTCTTAAAATCCCATCATTGTCACAAGTCAATTCCTTCTTCTTTCTATCTTTAATTTCTTTTCATAACTCTTCTACTTTATTATCAGTTATTTGTGCTTGAATAATTCTTTCCAGAACTAGTGGCCTTACCTTTAAAGTAGCCAAATTACTTTCTGAAGCATCTAAAGTTAAGTCCACACTTGGACGCCTTAGTTCCATCAATAACGGTACTTTTATTGCATGTACATAGTTCAGATTTCTCGATGATTTTTGGCTAAGCACATCCGCCACTACATTGGCTTTACCAGGATGGTATTCAATAGTGTAAACATAATCCTTTAACAATTCCACCCACTTTCTTTGCCTTAAGTTTAATTCCTTATGACTTATGATATACTTTAGACTTTTGTAATCAGTGAAATATGGCATGTTTCACCATACAAATAGTGTCTCTATATTTTTAATACAAAAATTATCCCAGCCAATTCCAAATCATTTATGGGATGGTTTTGCTTATGGGGCCTTAGTTGTCTTATTACATAAGCAATCACCTTCCTATCTTGCATCAGTACGCAACCAAGTCCTTGTCCAGAAGCATCACTATATACTACATATTTACCTCCTTCAACTGGCAATGATAACACTAGTATAGTAATCAACTTTTCTTTTAAAATTTCAAAGTTTTGTTGACAATCTGCAGTCCAATCAAATTTCACATTCTTTCTCAATAATTTTGTCAAAGGAGATGCAACGATTGAGAAATCCTTAACAAACCTCTTGTAATATCCTGCCAAACCCAAGAAACTTTGTACTTCCATCACATTCTTAGTTGTCTCCCAGTTCACAATCGCAGCAACTTTATTAGGATCAACATATACCCCTTTTGCAGATATCACGTGTCCTAGAAATACAACCTTATCCAACTAAAATTCACATTTATTGAATTTGGCATACAATTATTTCCTTCTCAAAATTTCTAACATAGTTCTCAAATGTTCTTCATGTTCCTCCTTTGACTTTGAATACATCAGAATATCATTGATGAACACGATTATAAATTTGTCTAGATATTGCTTGAATACTCGATTCATCAAATCCATAAATGCAACTGGTGCATTTGTCAATCCAAAAGGCATTACCAAGAACTCATAATGTCCATATCGCGTTTTAAAAGCAATTTTAGGAACATCTAACTCCTTAATCCTCAATTGATGGTATCCAGACCTCAAATCTATCTTTGAAAATACCACTGCTCCTTGTAATTGATCAAATAAATCTTCAATCCTTGGTAGATGATACTTATTTCAAATAGTAACCTTATTTAACTGTCTGTAATCGATGCACAAATGCAATGATCCATCCTTTTTCTTCACAAACATCACAGGTGCACCCCAAGGAGAAAAACTACATCAGATAAATCCTTTATCCAATAGCTCTTGCAATTGCACTTTCAACTCCTTCAGTTCGGCCAGAGCCATTAGATATGGTGGTTGGGAAATACGCATTGTACCTGGTAACAGTTCTATTTCAAATTCAATTTCCCTTTCAAGCGGCAAACCTGGCAATTCTTTTGGAAATACATCCTCAAATTCATTCACCACAGATAACTCTTTTATTTGCACCTCTTCTTTACTTTTATCTATCACAGAAGCTAGGAAAGCTTCACAATCTTTCCTCAAATATTTGATCGCTGTCATAGCTGATATAATCTTATTGGTTGCTTTCTTACCTTTGCCCATAAAACTTATTTTCCTACCATCTTCTATTTCAAAATCTACTTTTCATTCATAGCAGTTCACATTTGCCCGATATTGACTCAGACCATCCATGCCAGGTATAACATCAAACTCGTTAATTGGTCATGGTATAAAATTCCACTTCATTTCACAAAAACATCTTTGATAACCGACTCACAAATCACACTCGTTCCAATTGGCATACTGACAATTATGAGATCTATTCTACCACAGGACTTAAGATTATTATGCATGGCAAGTGCAGCTGACATAAATGAGAAAATGGCACTAGGATCAATCAAAATACGTGCTAACTTATTTGATATATAAGTCATACATGTTATCACATCTGATGCATTTTCGGCATCACTCTCTGTCACTGCATATACTCTTGCCTATTGCAAATTCCCAAGTGCAATTACTTGTCTAGCAGCTCTATTTTAGGATGGTGAAGCCATTCGACTTGCTTCACTTCGTACAGTTATAAGCCTAGCTAGATTTGGTGGCCTTCCAACTTTACCATTCCTTAGAGCATTTGAGCCTTGAACTGATTGCTCTCTCAATACTTTCCTTAGGCATTCATGAGCATAGTGCCCAATTCATTACACTTATAACATCACAATCCACTATTCCTATAGTTACCAAAGTGATTCTTATTGCACACATTGCACAAAGGAATCATACTTCTCTCAAATTGAGCATTAACTGGCCTGGGTGGTGCCATTGGTTGTCTTACAGATGTACCACTTCCCTGAGGCCTGTTATTCCTTTTTGTCCCAATGTTATTCCTTGAATATAGGAAAAATCATGACTTCTTATTTCCACTTTTTCTCCAAGACTGCTTAGAACTTCCTTCATGATGTTAAGACCTTGCACAACTTGCAGTCTCTAACTTTTTATCCAATCTCTCTTGCTCCATGGCTTTCTCAACCCAACCTCTAAAAAATGTGCCAGCATAAAGATTTAACTTCCCACGTAAAGAAATATGTAATCCATCTCAAAATTTCTCACTTTTCATTTCCTCAGTGGGATAAACATCCTTAGTATACTTGTACAAGTCCTCAAACTTGTCCGTATACTTTCTGACAGTCATAGAACCTTGCACTAAGTTCACAAAAGATGCCTTCTTCTGCTTTTGGTATGTTTCAGTCAAGTGTTCCTTATTAAAATCCTCTTTGAATGCTTGCCAAGTAAAAGCTTCTCCATACAAATTCTTAATTCGAGTTACCACTCGTCAACCTTATTAAACACTAAGACATATACATTCTTGGCTTTCTATTCATTTGTTAACTGTAATGTGGTAAAGGCTTTATCCATTGTCTTGACCCACTTATCAGCTCGACTAGGGTTAATTTACCATGAAAATCGTATGCCCCATATTTCTTGGCATGTTCGATAATATCACTTGGCTTCTTGTACTTTTCTTTTTCAGCCATCACAGCTGCCATAGTGTGTGCCAAGTCAGTAGCATCTATATGTACTACTAGTGGTGCTTGTTGATTTGGCACATTCACCTGCTCTACATGCAGTTGTGGTTGACAGTTATTACGCACTCTCCTAGATACATTCTAAAAGATTGACGTAAAAACTGGTGGTACTGAACTACTTTGTTGGCTATCCACTCGAACATTTAATGATTCATCATCACTACCTACTGACACTGATGACAAAGATAATTCTCATTATGATGCTCGATTCCTAGTCGAATGACTAGCCCATTCTACAAGATTCTCTCTACCGGGTTCATTTCCTCGACCTAGGCCTCTACCTCTACCACGACCTTAGCCTCGACCACGACCTCGACCTCCTATACGACCACCTCTAATCTTTGCCATCTATCAATATCCTAAAATTCAAAATCAAATACTTTAATATCGCTTGCCATCAACCCAAATTCACAATTATTATCCTCTGAAATTAGTCTTTTTCCTTGTCTATAGAATCTAGTAACCAATTACTCTGATACCAATAAAAACTGTAACACCCCTCCCCTTTAGTATTACCAGATAATATCTCATTATCGATGGCAATACCATCAGAGAGAAGTGCTAACTACACAACTAACCTTAATATAACATCAACATGATATCTCTTATATATGCAAATAACATAATTATATATATACACAATAACTAACTCCCATAAATTTTTTAAATGATGGCAAGCAGTATTTGATATCTTAACTTAACAAATATACATATGGGAGGTAAGGTGTCCTATCACCTTAGCATTAAACATCCTCAAATACAATACATGAGTACGGGTTATATAAAAATACAAGTCAAATGAAATACACATAAGTATTTTAATAACCCTCTCTGGAAAATACCTCCCATCGAGCGTGCTAAATGTGCTTTATCCTCTAGCATAACCTAGGCCATAGTAGGACTCAACCCCTTTCCATACGTAAGCAAAAAGAAATACATCAGTCACAGTCCAAGGGGGAAATAAGCTAGGCCAAAGCAAAAAGACAAAAGTGGATCTCATCATGTCCAACTCATATCCAAACTAGAGAGACCTAAACTCTAGTGCTAGTGTCATAAATGACTCGGATGATAGTACACACAGAATCTATATACTCCTCTCTAACAGCTGTAATATGCACATCCACTCCAATTGGCTCTACAGTAACCCTGAAAGCAAACTCAGCATTTATGTCACGACATATGGCATACTTCCCCCTCGTCTCTATCTCATAAACCTCGTAAGTCATGGTAGTCCACTATACTGCCATCTAAAATCTCTAGCTACACAACTAATATACACAGCCTAAATTGAAAAATATACAAGAAAGAGAGTGTGAGTAATTTCATAAGGAAATTACCTAGTGAATAACTAAGAAAAATAAAATGAGAACACTGAACAAGAAATAGATCATGAATATAGAAATAATAGCAGTAGAGTAATCGTACATAAATTTTATTCGCAACTCAAAGGAAGGTTTGATATATTAAATATCATTTTATAGATTAACAGATGTCAAAATATTATATTTGTATTTCTATAGGTTTCGCATAATTTAATTCTGAGAATCTTCTCATAAGATATGATTCTGAGCATATTCCACAGAATATAAAAATTATTAGCATTAGAGCACAAATAATCATGTCTAGATAAATTTAATTATCAACTTGAACATCATATACTAGACATGACATCTTTATAAATATATTATATTTTGAAAATACAAATTTATAGTTAACTCCTTCTCAGAGAAAAATAATCGCATAGCTCCTTCTCAGAGCGAAAATGAAATATAACTCCTTCCCGGAGAAAAATAGAATATAACTCCTTCTCGGAGCATAATAAAATGTAACTCCTTCTCAGAGCATAATAAAATGTAACTCCTTCTCGGAGAACAAGCAATATGCATTCTTAGTAACCACATAAATTTGTCCCTAAAGCATAATAAATTTATGCGTTGTCTACAAGATAGTTATTATCAGTTGCCCAACATATTCGACTTATCTCTTAACAGTCTTAAATAAAAAAAATCATAATTAAGACCTCAGAAAAGACATGTCATTACACCATGATAAAACTAGACATGACAGTCATAGAATAGAAATATTCATAGTCAAAAATCATTTTCTAAAAATAGAGATATACTCTATATTAAAATCTTACAATTGTGCTCATAACTGCTCATTATAAGATTTTACTCATTTAGAAAATTACTAGCTCGAAATTGAGCATTCTGCAGATTAATTCCTTTAGAGATTTGTCTTTTTGTATTAGGGTAGCTTTCTAAGCATACCCGAACTAAATACATCAAGTTCACTAGCATTTTGGAAATATTTATTAACAAATTAATTCTTAAACAAGGGATCTAGAAAATATTTAAAAAGTACTCAAATATTTGTACTGTTAAATATTTATTTATCTTTCACAGATTAGCATTAGTACTTATACTTAGTTTAGATACACACCGGAAATATTTTTCTCAATTATTTTCCTTAACTGGTAATTTAATAAAATACACATGTATGTGCAACTTAGCTGCAAACTTATTCCTTATTTAAAATAAAGTAAGGTGTAGCTTAAATAGAAAATGCTCTTTATTTTCTCAAACTTTAACTCAAGACTTAGATTCCACATTGTGTTAAGAATAAATTATTATCAAAATTATATTTATTACTTAAAAATTAAATTCAGTAAAATTCTTATCAACTTAAATTTCACTTAGTCATAAATAGGTTATTACCAAAAACACAACTCCAAGCCTCTAACTTGTTCGGTTCTTTTATGTAAAAATATACAAGGATACGATCAAACCAATTATATAAAAAAATATATATAAAGGAACAATTAATCTCTAACTTAAAAGTAAATTTTAAGCTTCAGA